>BKCP01008371.1:51794-91791 GCA_008636005.1 Striga asiatica
AATTTTTCTTCTTTTTAATAACGTTGCTTTTTGCAAAAGACCAGGCCCTGCCCGAAGACCCGGTTTGTCTACTTTTTGTGCGTAGGGGCATTTATGTTATTTTATGGTTTTTTCCGCTATAATTGCAACTATTTATTGCAACCTGCAAAGCTTTCCATCCTGTTCTCGGGCGCTTGCATTATTTATATTTGTTTGAAGAAGCGAACGAAATTGGAATTAGGGTGGTGCTTTATCGTTTATTTTCTCATTAGTATTTTAGCTGGTTTTTTTCTTTCATCTCCTCCCCAGGAGAAGCTATGGGGGATTCCATACGGAATCTTCATTTTCGTGAATCTCCATTTGTTAGCTCTTGGGGGCTATCTTGTATTCCATAACAATCTCCCCCAAAAAAAGCATACCCTGGTGCCCCTCTTTTTTAGCTTACTTTTTTATATAATAAGTTCTTTTCCGGGGCTGGCTTGGCTGGCAAGGTGGGTCGAAGGCATGGACCTTCTCCTTTGTGTTCTTTGTCTTTTTTCCCTTCTTGAAGAAGAAGAAGAAACTGACCGAGATCACCAGCGAGGGCCCCATCATAAATAAGGAATAGCCTTTTTGCGGGGGGGGGTAAGTAATATCTTATATTATTTTCGAAGCTCTTAGTTTTCTGAGAACTAAACTACATCCGGGTTTGATGTCGAGTCCTTTCGTAGGGCTTTCAGCGTCTCCAGCGAAGAAAAAAAGAGGCCGTAGTAATGTAGGTGATGAGACTTCGCTTTCAATTGCGCTCGGCCCTAAGGTGGCATCTTAGCAATAGAAAACTCAATGTAATCGATCCTTATGTGTTAAGCAAATCACAAGGTTCGATGTAATTGAGATGTAATTGACCAGCTCTCTATCCTATCGCGTGGTAAAAAGGAAAGCAGTAGCTGACCTTTCAGCCGACAGAACTTTTCTCAAGTATGGAGATTTCGCGCCCATAAATTCCCTTATGCTAAGGCAGTTTTTGGTAGAAGCGAAGCGAAGTGAAGTCATAGAGCGTATTCGTACCCAAGTTATCACGCCCCTCAGTCACTACGAACGAGCTCGCTCGATTCGCAGATGAAGGCTTAAGCCTGCCTAGAATATTGCTTCTGGCTGCTTGTCTGTCACAATGAATCCGCATGGGCTGAGAATGAGCGACGCCAAGGCTGAAGTTCAGCTAAAAGAAAGTGATATTCCACTTGAAGGAAAGAAAGCCTCTTTTAAGCAGAAAGCATTCCAAGCTCTCTTCTATAGGAAGGAATCACTATCGATGTAGGATCTCTTTCAAGTAAAGTACAATATCGACAAAAATTCCACTTTATCAAACTAGAGTAAGGTAGCGAAGTCAAATATGCATTAGAGAGTCTTTTATGCAAGAAAGCCAATAGGTCAATTACCTCTCCCCAACTTAGAAGCGAAGCGCAGTGAAGTAAAATAACAAAGCAATGGAATGAAATTCTAATCCTCATCCTCATACCTTCAACTATACCTTCCCTCGACCGCGAGCCCTTATACGTACGCTAGAGAAATGCTATTCCTAGACCTATCGCTATCCCCTTTAGGAGGGCTATGCCTTTTACGAGCTAGAGCGTAGCGATTCGTACTCGGGGAAGGTTAATTACAAAAGGTCCAATCCTCCAGGGCAAAGGCTCGATTACATTGACCTGCTTCAAAATCAAAACATCAGGGAGATGGAAAAGGGAGCGCCTCGCTTATGCACGAACAATCCCTAAAGCGACAATGAAGGACGGCCTTTACCTTTTTATAAATCCCTTAGCGCAATGGCCCAATCGAGCAATCCTATTGTTATAGGGGATACCGGCCCTCAGCTATCCTTTTGGCACAAGCAGATTACTATACAATATTCTATGTGACACACCTGACATAGATTATATGGTCAATTCCCCTATTCACTCTCATTAGACTTTTGATTATTAGTTTGAGTTTAAGTATAGCGAAGGGACTACCAAAAAAAAGGTAAGCCCGAGCGTAAGGCCTTTAAGGCTTTGTAAAGGTTTATCCTTTTTTATCTGTCTCCTTAGCTTTGTCATTTTTGAAAAGTGCTTGCCTTGCCTCTTTCTGCCTTCCTCGTTCCCCTGGACCTTCCCCGCAGAGTGCTTCCTCAGGTCTCGAACCTGCTGCAATGCACCAACTCCTCATTGGTTGGACCGTCCTCTATATAAGAGATTTTTTTGACTTAAGTGAATTGCTCACTTCGCAGACTTTCACGCTCACAAGGATTGGAACCGTAAACATTGGGTAGACCGACGTTCTAGCTAACAACTGAACTCTTGCTTTGAAAACTCGCTCTGCCCCTTTTAGACAATAGTTCGACCAGTTTTTATTAGATAGGGGTCCATGATATGGAGGGATAGGGCATGAAGCCGCCTCCTCCGCTCCTACAGCTCTGCTATTTGTTTATGCTGGAAGGTTCCTCTTGGTAGATGTAGATAATATGCCTTGACTTTCTGTCTTCACCCTTTCACGACTTCCTCTATGGCTTTGACTTCGAATTCCCATACGACAGCAGATCAGTCTTCTAGCCGAGCCACCACTCGTAGATTACCTAGGCTATTTAGGTGACCAGCGGCATTGGATCAAAAGAGTTCTTGTGTATAGTCTGCGCCCATTCTTTCGAATAATATTCCCTTGGTCCCACGTCCTATGCTTTGAACTTGGTCTCTTCCCTCTGCGTCTTCTACGCGAGGTCTCTCGAGCATTATTAATAGAAATGGTTGACTAGCAGGATTGGATATAGATGATATAAAAGCCATTCAAGCATTCGAAATTGCGTTAGAAAAGAATCCACCAGCCCCAAGTCTTAATAGGCGAGATCTTGTCGACTAAGAATGCAAATTCAGTCTTCAAAGAAAAGACAATCGCTAGTGCAAGAAGAAAAGCAAGAGAATGAGAAAAAGAATGGCTTGAAACGCGTCTTGAACCATCTCCGAAGGTCATACCACAAGGAGGTCTTGCAGAGCCTTATCCTTTTCTGAACGTTTTCCCGTCGCTTCGGGAGGTCTAGCGAAGCAGGTACCCGAGGGTGAAGATGCAAGTGACCAATAAGTGGTAGAGTGGTACAAATTCTCTTCGCAAAGCCTATTTATGGATCACATTAGAAGAAAGTCTATCTCCTTTCTACTTGAATCTGGAATGCTCCTGTCCATTGTCAGAAGAGAAGGTCTTGAAGAGCCACTATTTCTGTATAGAGTCTTTCTTTGTTCTCTCCTTCTTTTTCTCTTTCTTATGAGCTTCGGATTCGAGACAAAGCAGATGGTTCCCTAAGAACTCTGCTTATCCCAAGTAGTCCATCTCTATTATTGAAACTTGGTTCTTATCTTTTTCTTTCTCTTGAAAAGTCTTATTCAGGGAATAGCACCTGCTTAGAATCCTTACTTCATCCATCTTAGGGCTTAGAATAGCGCTTTGGTAAGCTGGGGTAAGGAGCTAGGACAACTGAAAGAGATGCAACTTTCTCTATGCAATTTAGGGCTTCACCCCTCAGCGAAACCTTATATAAAATGGAAACTCCTTTCTCCCCCTTTACCTAATGCATATACTTTGTATGCTGTCCATTATCTTTACCTTTTGGATTACTGTAGTTCATGTTTAGAATGAGTGTACTTTGTTCCCAGATTTAACCCACGATTGGAACTCATCTTCCATAGATCGCCCCGGGGTTTACGTTCAATCGGTTAGAACACCGCCCTGTCAAGGCGTAAGCTGTGGCTGCGAGCCCCGGCCAGTCCCGACGGGTCCAATAAATAGACAAATCCATCTTTCCGAACAGGGCTTTCACTTCCGAGTCATTCTTTCCCCCAGTTCGCTTTTATTCTTTGTTTAGGTTTCAAACTATGTAATTAATCAAGGCGGAGAAGGGAGGCGTAATGTAATTGCCCTTTTTTTCGAAGGTCGGTTAGGTACTCTTCCCTTTATCGTTAACAAGAGCCCCTATTTCTTAAACAAAGCTTCCTCTCCCCTTACGTCATAATCTGGCTGGCGGTACATTTATTTAACTCTATTACCAGAGCTTCATTCATATGTAATCGATGCGACGCAAACCGAGAGGCCAATTTAGAGATAGATTGTAGCTCAAGCAAGAAAGCAATGCGTCAGAGAGCTCCTCCTATTCTCCGGTCTACTGAAGATTGAATCTATAAAAGAGAACTCATAGTTCATATGCGACAGGCTCTTTGAGCTATCAGACTTCGTTCGCCTAAAGTTGGACCAGAATAGTGGGGATCGGGAGAAAGCGGCGGTATCTCTAACAAAGCCTGAACCATCCACTTGGCTAATACATTAGATATCCAAAGACGTCCTAGTCGGACTAAAGCCACCCGAGCTATAAGCCGACGAAAACCTTGAGTTAAGGAGTGAATGAGGCGTGAGAGCGCTTATAGCGCCTTGAACCGGTATGCTTGAAGAAGAGAAGTTGGTTGGATAGGCAGTCGTGTAAGCGTCCTTGCCTTCAAGAAGAAATAGAAATGAATCCAATTTGACTTCCTATATAGGAAAGGCATCCGCCTGGTTTTCGCCGATCAATCTACATGGCATCTTTTGCATTTCCTAAACTGAAACCCCGACCTCCACGTATTTTTTTCTGACCTCTCAGGGTATATATAGGGCCCTACGAAATGACATGAATCTACACAGCCAGCAAGCGGTCTGGAAAAGGATTTACCATAAAACTTAATGCACTTGATATCGAGAAAATCGATCTCGTATACCAAGACCTTTTACAAACCCTCTTTCTGCCCTAAAATAGCATTCTCAAGTTGCAAATTCCTACTCACATAGGGGCTAAAGTTAGTTCAAAAAAACCAGTGTCATTCTACACCTAGATAATGGATGAGATTTCTACGATTGAGATCTTCTAGGCTAGGTCTTGAAGAGCCAATTCTGGATTCTAAGAAGTTGAATTCCTTCCATATCATATAAGAAGGCCAAGCGACTTTGCAGTGGACCGTCCAGTCGACCCAAGTTGAACCATTCGAAATAGCGTAAGAGACGTGCAATAAGATCTATCCGGCCAAAGCACTTACTACTAGATAGTGAACCAATCAGAATCTAGTGCTACCGGGGCCTTTCAAATAGCTACTATGATCCAATATATTATTCTTCCTTTTTGTCTTTTCGTTATATGACTAGATAGTTTCTTAAGAAGGGCGAGTTGGGAGAGTCAAATGCTTCGACTTTACACACAGAAGTTTCTGAGTAGATGATCTTGCACTCTCTTTCTCCTTATTTATTCGCTCATCCGAAAGCGCTACTCGTAGGAAAGAAGATATCCCGATCAGCGGATGATAATAGTGGAACTCTTTTCCAGTGCTTCCATAAGACTTTACTTTCTCTTTATATATATGCTCTTTCGTCGAAGCAAAGATTAACGAAATAGGAAGGATCACTCTCAAAAAGGCTACTCCGATCGAGAGTATAGGAAAGCCAGTAAATCCTCAGTTTAGAGCAGGGTAGGCAGAAAGGATTTGTCGGTATATGACAAAAAGTTATGGACTTTGGAGTGGCTTTCTTAAGGCGATTGGGCCTTCTTCGTCTATATATGCGATCGGTTGGGGGCATGTCATTTTACTGAGGAATGACAAGGCACACTTAAGTAGATGTCTAAGGGGAGTAGAAGATCATAGAATGAGATATAAAGGTTTCATTGGCGGTAGGAAAGCGCATCATCGTAAAGAGCGGTAAGGGCGGTAATTGATTTAAGACTTTTCTGAGTTATGAGTGTTTACAGTACGGGGCGCTTACCCGGCCTTAGACTTGCTACTTCGGAACCGAGAGAAGACTTTTAGGGTATTTAGGGGGTTACTCTTCCTCTTTTTATGGGGATGCTCGAAGACCAGGTGCACGCTGAGTATGGTTAAGTGGGGGTAGGGGGTAGCTCGAAAAGGTAATGCTGACCTGCTTTAGTCGCTAAGGCGCGATGTTAATTGCCTTCACTTTATATTTAGAATGGTCAACCGGAAGTGGAGTTTCCAGATGTGGGCATTCGGCGGGGCAATAGTCTTTTTTGGTTATGACTGCGAGTAGTGGGGATCGATATCTATCGCAGTGCCCTCTTATTATAGGGGCCTACGAAATGAAATAATATGAAGCTCTTCACAAGTGACCGGTTACAGATAGACGGGTGGAGTTAGAGGCATCCCAAAACATGAAAAAGAAAAGAGTAGCCGGCCCGAGAAGGGAAGAATGAAGGTCTTATCACTCTCTAAGTAAAAGATAGAATGAGTTAACCAGATATGGTCCTGCTCAAAGGGAAGGTAAATAGGGCTTATAGCGCCTCCGGTATATCGACAAAGGCTACCTGCGCGGGGGTCTATTTCGACTCATAACCTTTCTACTGAAAGGACACCTTAGCAAGGATCTTAACTCACAGGCACTTCTATATAGGGCCGAATGACTCCTTGGAGAATTCAATACCAATACGCGTTCCATAGTGAGACTTGCTACTTCGGCTACTTAAAATGCGCTCTTTTAGCGGCAGGGAATGCTAGTATAGTCGCGCCGGGAAGTCGCCCATACCATACCGATTGACGAAGTCAAGTCCCTTTCCGCAGCATCCCCTCTTGAAAAGAAAGAATACCCCCCCTTTCCGGAAATTGGCTTGCCTGAAAAAAGCCCTTCTTATCCCCACCTACCTTGCCCAGATCAGAAACGGGAGAGCTTCGGTCACAATTGATCCCTTTCTTTCATTCATCAATAGAGCCCTGGGTACTTTGTTGAAGAAGGAATGTAGGGGGAAGATACGTTGACCTAGAATCAGGCATTAGCAGTCCTAGAGCAGGTCTTGGGGAGGACCCTTTTTATACTTTCCCTGAGGCGAAGAGATAAGACTCTGTTTTTGCCTCTCCCTTTAGAGCAGAAGACCGAGTTGAGACTCTTTTTGCCGATAAAGAAAAAAGTGTCAGAGCACAGACTTGATACTCAAAATCACGGTAAGCAAGCTTTCTTCCCAGTTCAGATATTAGTGAATCTGCGGGGGACCCCTCGACGTCTTCCAGCCGGGCCAAAGCCCTCATCAACACTCCCAACCTGATTATATACGCAATAAGAAGGAAAGACATCCCAGAACCGGGAAAGCACTCACAGTGGGAAGAAAAACGAGCCCTTTTTGGGACAGAAAAGTGGATAGCCCCGCTACTAGTTCAAGCAAGTAACATACAACATGTACGAGGAGGAATAGAGATCAACAAGAAAGCTGCTAGCAGAGTCAGCAGCTAGTCGGCGTCCCCATACCATGCCGTTAAACTATTCTCTTCCGCTCGAAGTGGCGTTAGCTGATGGAACCAAATCAATGCTTTCCCCGCCCGTTGGCCAGGAATGAATGAACGGAGGTAGACGCAAGAACTACACCCTTTCGACGCGGGTTCCTCTTTCTCATAACCACTTTTAGCAACCATTTCTCTTTCCCCTCCTTTTCGATCTTGTATTGAGAAGATCTGGGCAGTACTCGTAATGCACGCTTTTCTCTCTCGGGCTAGGTTCCGAGCTCTTTTTGAGCGAGAAAGAGGGATCCTCTAAAATCAAAAGGAATTGATTCTGTCTGTAAGAGATAGAAAGCAAAGAGACGTGTAGTGAAGGGTCGAACATTAGTGAGAGGAAGGAGAAAGAGGATGGACGAAGTTCAGGTAGAGGTTAACAGAGTGAAACGGCCGCCTTAGTCTTCAACTCTCACGTTGACCGAAGCTACTGTGGCGTAATACGAGGGCCTTCCTTTTAGAAAGTTAGAAAGGAAAAGGTTCAAAGCTGAATGAGAAGAAATATCGTAAGAGAAGAAGTTCGAGTCTAATTTCATTTCTTTTGATTCTTGAAGAAGGAAAGGCTAGCGAGCCAATAAGCTTAGCCATGAGTGGTATCATTTTGAGCCCGCAAAGCAGGTAAACGTCTGGTTTAGTACTTTTGTTTGAAGAAAGAAATTGGATCTTTGTTAGATGCTTAACACAAATAAAGCTAAAGAAAAAGAAAGAATAAAGGATGGATGTAATTCAGATCGGTCTATAGAAAGAAGAAGAAGATAGCAAAAGAAGGTCGAATTTCCTCTAATCCACATCTATTCAATTCTGTTCCACTTAATCCCTCTTTCTTCTGGGCTTACTTGCCAAGTCCAATAGCAACGGATTCTGTACCAGCAAACCATATTTAACCGTTTGTTCCCTCTCCGTTCTAGCTTTCTAAATAAGTAAGATCGGTGCGGGAAAAACTCCTAAAGAAGTCAATCCGGAAGCATAATTAGGGAGCCCTCTCTTGTCGCATGTCCGAGATTGGCTAGGTGTTCCGTGTCTTATAGGCCGGGGAGTCTCCTCTGTTTCGTACCTTGGGAAAAACACCCGGCATCTGTCTTTCTTCTGACTACTTGGTACCAGATCTCCCACCAGGCTAGGGAAGTGGATTTCTTGCTTTAAGCTACTTCTTTGCCATGCTTCTCTGCCCGAATTTCTTTCTTGCCGCTAACGCTAAGCATTCCCATTCCCAGTATGACTTGCCTAGCATTGAATGGAATGCCAGTGGAAAGAAACCTGTTTCAGTTCTGCTTTCAATCTTGCATAGGTAGGGGTACGGTACGATGTCATTGCTCCCTCACTCCTTGAAGAAGAGCGAACAGCTGATCTTTCCTGGTCCTTTCGAACCAGTCTTTCTAAACCAGGTAAATAAGGCTATGAAAAGAAAGGGACTGCAGTAGGTAGAGCAAGCGAAGCCAAGCAAGAAAGAAAAGAAAGGAACTAACTTAAGAAAGCAGTCCGTAGCCATAGAGAAACGAACCCACTACTTGGGTTACAAAGTAGAACGATCTACTCCGCGCTTTCTCCTTTACCATCTTACTTATTGTTTGTTATTCTTCAGGAATCCGCTCTAAAGACCCGCTACTTCTGACTTCACTGCGCTTCGAAAAGTTTGTTTGGTTCTCTTTTGTGACAGCATGGGTTGGATAGCTCACCGGTCATGGGATTGAAAAACCTGGACATTTGGCATTGGTTCCGATCAACGAGCCAAGGAGATCGCTCAAGGAAGAGGCTTTAGTTACTTAGCTGTACTTAGAGGGAAACCAACCCCCCAGCTTGGCACAATGGTTGAGGCTCGATATAATTGACCTCTACGGGGGGAGTAAGGGGCTCTTCCGGCAATTGAAGTGGAGATTGGGTAAAACATTCTTCTTATAGGATAATATATGGGGGTAGAGTAATTGGTCAATTCGTAAGCCTCATCAGCTTCAGATGCAGGTTCGAATCCTGCTCGTGACATGATTCTAGTCTATAAGAATCTTCTGGTATTAATATGCGATTGGATAAACTGAGCTTTCACGTAGAAACTTCTATTGACTTAGCTGCGCAAGAAAGACTAAAAGCGCCATAATATATGAACAGTAAGAACTAGCATTCTTATTGAAACTAGAACTCATAGGGAAGAAAATCGATTTATGGATGGAATCAAATAAATGCTAAGATCAAATCTTAAAATACTAAGATTTAATACTTGTTTGAGGTAATTGGAGCATGTGATCTTGTTGATGCAGGTTTCACTGGAGCAAACTACACTTGGACTAACGGTTCTCTATGGCAACGCCTTGATCGAGTCCTATATAAAAAGCATTGGGTGGAAGGTTCGCTAATTACCTCTCTGTCACATTTGCACAGGGGTCGTTCGGACCATGCACCATTGTTGGTAAATATTATTACCCCCCGACCAGCTCGCTATAAGCCTTTCCGATACCTTCTTATGTGGGCGTCTCGTCAGTCTGTCTTTCTTAGTCTTCCCTATGAGTTGAGTGCATTCGCATTCCGGATGAACTATGTTCACGCAGGGTACGAGCATTACTCACCGGGCTGTTTGTGGATGCCTTTTACTAGGTATCCTTTTGACAAGCTAAACAAGTACTTCACACAGTGGAGTGAAGAGTGGTTTGAAAAGAGGATAGGTCCGTTACTACCCACACCTGATCCGTTGGGAGTTCCGGCCATAACTGGTAGACTATGTGCTACGTGTTCGGGAGATGGGAAGCGTCGTCTGTTTGTTCTATGTCAAACAGCGATTGTTGGCTCCAATGCATGAATGGTGTGCTGCTGTTTTGAAGAGGATACCAATGGATGGTACCTTCGATCAGCTTGCACCCCTAAACTTGCTGCGAGGCACAAAGGGGACGTGCTTATTTGGGCTTAGGCGAGCATAGAATAATTAGCATAATCTTGCTTCTCTTTCTCTTACCCTGCCATTCTTTCCGGAGTTGGGCCTACTTACTGGACTTCTCTGGAATCCAAACTCCTTACAGGGATCAGATCAGTCCTCGGTAGGGTACCGAAAGCAGGGAAAATGAAATTGGATATAGGGCCGCGAACTCACAAAGGAGTCTTCCAAGGACGGTAACTAAAAGAAAGCTAAATAGGAATAGGGCACGAAGGCTCGATATAATTGACCTCAAAGCTAAAAGCCTAGAAGACTAGACTGTCAGACTCTGAGGTAGCAGTAAGATCTCTGTCTACAGAAAGGCATGACGGTTTAAAAGTATCCTCTCATTCCTTATGGGGAAGCTATTAAGCTTAAGCTTGTACGAAAAGAAATGTCTCCTGAATAATCATTATACTTTTGCAATTGGATGTGCCCGCTGGGTTTTAGAGAGAGCGTGAGATAGTTAGTAGCTAGTCTAACTGCCTTGCTAACTCTTCTCCCGCATCTTTTAGAATATCAATAGCATAAGGCGCGGTAAGAGCTGGATGTCAAGACAGCTTTCCTTAACGGAAGTCTTGAGGAAAACATCTATATGAGGCAACCAGAGGGTTTTATTACTAAAGGCCGAGAGCACCTGGTTTGTAAGCTGAAGAAGTCCATTTATGGACTTGATCAGTCATTTTATCTTGGAATATCTGATTCGATGATATTATCCAGTCTTATGGATTTACTCAGAGTCCGGATAAGCAGTGTGTGTATAAGAAGTGCGACAGAAACGTGGTGGTATTTCTTATACTATTCGTTGATGACGTACTTCTCATTGGCAACGGTGTGAAGGTGTTGTCGAACGTAAAGGTATGGTTATCCAAGCAGTTTGATATGAAGGACTTAGGAGAAGCAGCACATATTCTTGGGATCAAAGTTCTAAAGGATCGCAAGAAAAAAGATGCTCTGCTTATCCTAAGCTTCATACATAGATATTGTCCTGGCACGTTTTAGCATGCAGAATTCCAAGGAGAGCAAAGTGAGACTCAAAGAACGAAGCGAAGTGAAGTCATAGAACCAAATGGGTGCGAGTTGAGAAGAAGAGGCGTCCCCCGGCTGTTGTTCCTGATTTCGAATCGGGGCTGAATCAGGCGAGTCAATTGCATCGAACCTCAGGATCATCCCAAAGACGGATCATATCATCAAAACCGCTCCGTGGGTTACCTTCTTGGCTAGTTTAATACAGGAAGAGAACGAAAGGTCAATCTGAACCGCCCGCCTTAAGAGATAGGCTTTCTTCTATATCATGATTCTATGGAAAGACGATCCGAGGATAGCCGGACCTAGTGAGGGAGACCGGTACAGGCAATCAGTCTGGAGCCTCAATTACACCTTTCCTCTCCTTGACGTCGCGACTCACTTTGTTCTCCTTTGACCATTTTAAGTCCATATATAACAGTAGAATAGAACGTCGAAGATAAAGCGCCCTTTAAGAATATGGGAATCAACTTCGCCTTCATCAACCAAATGGGAATCAAGGTGAGAGCCGGGTACGAACGATGGGTCGTCGGGTTCCAGAAGTCTCATGTTCGGAACGTGTGAGAGCTCGGCTTGGGGCCTAAGAAATGATAATAAGCTTGGATTAACCAACAAAGACGTAGCATGCGCTGGAAGGATGGATAGCGTCAACATACTACGAGTGGCGCTTTCCTAATCAAAAGATAGGAGAGCACCCCAACGAATGAAGCGAAGCGAAATGAAGTCAAGAAAGCCCGAGGAGTATAGAAGCCCACGGAGGGGGACAGAGGTCAGAGCCTGTGAAAAATGTCCCCCACATTTTTCCTTTATGGTGGGTGTATTTTTGGTGTATTTTAGCTCTTCTTGCTTTTGTATCTGCTTGCTATAGCTCCCTTACAGAAAGGAAGCCAGGGCAGAGCCTTTAGTTGCTTGCAGTCTTACTTAGTGCCCTCGAGGTAGCTGCAGTCAATCCCAAGGGAAGAAGAGCCCTTGCTGGGGCCCTAGACAAGAGGATAGGGCGGAATGAAATAAAGAAAGGCAGCGGGTCAAGTACTAGGGGGATATCTCACTCACAACGGTGAAAGAGTCCGCTAAGAAGATTGGCTGAGCCGGGATCAAACTCTTCTTTTGACTTTCTCAAAGACCAGATCAAACAAACGTATTACTGAAGCGGAAGTGTAGCTGGCCGGGCTAGCCCCGTTCGCTTATCGTGCTAAGGCTAATATCCGGTGACCTACTTCTTATAGCTAGTTCCATAGCTAGACAGCTCCTTTAGTATAGTACCAGAGTCTTACTTCCTTTCGTTAAACAATTTCTTACTTTACCTTTACCGAAGGTCTGATTCTCTTCTTGTTTTCCCCTGAGATTGATCTATTAGAAAGGAGCTGCCCTTTGGCAAAGACATACCCGGCATACTCTGATGAATCATCTAAGTTCCCCGCCGTCTTGATTGATGAGCTCGAACAGCCGGTTGAGGGGGTGAAGCAGGGAAGGCTCTGACTTTGAAGCCCGGGCTCAGGCAATTAACATAAAGAGGCGATAAAGTCACGACTGTCTGTCCCTTCCTCAAAGCAAGGAGCGGAACCCTATGATGACTCACTTTAGGTTGAACCTGATCTGAGTTCTCTCCCGTCTTCAAAAACCAAGCAATGAAGCCCCTTCGATTGATAGATGAAGAGCCCCGCCAAACCAATGAAAGTTGAGAAAGATTTGCCATCTTGAAAGGCAGCTAAGAGCGCATCTGGTCTTCCACAACACACTGGATATTATCATGGACGCCAGCTGGAGAGGCTCTTAATAGTTTGTTCCGATATGTCAGTCTGCATAGCATCATCTTCATCCCTTTCATCGCACGTAGGCTCAACATCCAAGACAGCGTAACGAGACCCAAACTATTCTGGTTGGATGAACCAACTTGAGATGTTAAAATATTCCATCGGCATCCCTGGTATAGTGATAGAATAATATTAGGCACATCAAGCCTAACTAGGCTTGCTTCTATCTTTATAGATCGGTGTATGACACCGATATATATGGTCTAACAACTCCCTCAAGCTTCGTGTAGTTCCGCTTGGACCGAAGAGGAGCAAACTTAGCAGAAGAGAAAGCCTTGGTAAAGACATCTGCCAATTGGTACATGCTGGAAACATAGCATACCCGAACTTCACCACGCGACACCCTCTCACGAACAAAAAAAATGGAAATCCATTTCTTTCTAAATGCTTAGTGCGAGCATTAAAACCCGGGTTAACAGCAAGGTACGTCGCACTAATTCTCACAATAAAGAGCTCCAGGGGAAAATAGGGAAATATGAAGATCCCGAAGTAATTGACGAATCAAAATTGTCTCCGCCACTGCAAAGACTAGAGCAAGAGCACTACTGCAAGCTTTAAAGGGAAGGAAGAGAAATCCCTCATACCAGGTTAATTACATCAAGCCTTACCTTCAGTTAAAGATTAGAAAACCCTTCGCCCTACTAATAGTCCTATCTCGGATTCGTTGAACTTTCACTCGAGCTTGAGTCTTCGCGGATCCTCTATGACTGAACTTCGCTTCGTTTGTTGGGTAAACAAGACGGAACCGAAGCTATGTGCATAGTCTTACCCCTGCCCAATCTACTCAAAGGATTAGAGATCATGAACGAGGAAATCTCTAAGATCTGCATCTGCCTTCTCGTAGACAACCACTACGGGATAGGAGAGATTCTTCTTTGCTATCCCACCAGGAGAAGAAGATCAGACGAAAGTTTATACATCGTCTTATCGTCTTTGCGTTTTCCCTATGGATCTAGTTTTTGTCTGGCACTAATCGAAAAGGGAAGGAAAAGACTGATGCTTTTCTTAAGGCAATCCATAAGTCAGAATAGAATGAGGAAGAGAGAGGCCTGTCCACAAACTTGATGTTCAAAAGCCCAGGGTCAGTTTATCTATAGACTTCATCACTGGATTACCAAAGGTGAAAGATTTTTTGTTGATTATGGTGGTGGTCGACCGCTTTTCAAAGTATGCTTCTTTTTCCCCCGCCCCACATGCATGTACTGCCGAGGTGGACTATTCTTCAATAATGTTTTCAAGTATTGGGGAATACCGGCAGATGTGGTGAGTGATAGGGATGCTCGGTTCACAGGACGTTTTTGGACGTCTTTCTTTGAGTTAATGGGAACTAAACTTCTCTACGACGAACCATCCTCAAACTGATGGGCAGACAGAGACAGAACGTGTGAATGGTCTCTTAGACAAATATTTTAGACATTTGATTTCGGCCAATCAAAACAATTGGGTTAATCTTTTGTATATTGAAAATTCTGTTATAACCTTAAACTGAGTTCTGCTACTGGAGCTAGTCGAGTTGGCAATTGGTCAGCTACACACGTCGCTTTCATTTCCAGCTTTTGAGCCGGGCCGATGATCTTTCGAATTTCTCGTATCCTTTTTCGTGGATTAGCACGCCGCCTTTTCTTTGAAATTGTAGATTCTGATGGCTAACCCTTGGGACCGACTTTGTTGAGGTTAATTACATCAAGCCTAGAGAAAACCAATGAAAGCGGGTCAGTCGGCTTGCCAATCAACTGATAAGATATGCGGTTCATCGGGGGCTTCTCGGGTGATCGGAAGGGCTTAAGGCAAATAGGTTGAAACCAACCGGACCGGCTGCAGCATATCCCGTGATCGTGATGCTTGGGCCAAGCCAAAAGAACCATATAGAAAAAAAAAGAAAGAGTTTTGGCTTTATCCTTTCCACCGAGCTATCTGGTCTAGTTCCAATTTTCTTCGCCTTTTTACGTAGCTTAAAGTGCAAGTGAGAACGTCATGTGAGAGATAGAAAAAGATAGGCTCGATGTAATTGACCTTACCTAACCGTATACTAAGTGATCATTCGAGAAGCCGTCGGGGAGAAAGCGCTCTCCCCATCTTAGCTTACATAGCTTATAGGCTTCTTGATCTACGAAGAAAGAATCACGCTCTGTAGGATTTGAACCTACGACATCGGGTTTTGGAGACCCGCGTTCTACCGAACTGAACTAAGAACGCTTTCTTATCACAGTAGATACGACTGTAAAGAAAAGGGATTCTTTTTGTACTGTACCCCCAATACGCATCTTGCATGTATATAGTCCAAATATGTATATCCAATTTGAATCGATCTCAATGGATCCCTCGTTACTGCCCGGAGGAGAAGAATAGGTAGGGATGACAGGATTTGAACCCTAAGAACGAAGCGAAGCGAAGTGAAATCATAGAATAAAGAGTTCGTAAAGACAGAACCTGCGAAAAAGAGTTACCTCACGAAACTAGCTATGGTAACTGCACTCCCGCTTTAGTCTTTCTGATACCCTTCCCCGTAAGCAAGGTTGGCCTCTTTTCCTCGAGTCAGTATTCGGATCTGTCTCCTGGCTCTAGTTTAAGGGTAGTTTAGTACTTTTTCGGATAAGAGGAATTTCTTAGCTCGGAAGAGGAAGGGAAAGTGAGTTGCAAGATTTCAAAGAAGAACTGAATTTACGGGAAAAAGACCGGGAAAACGAAACTTTGAATAACTTCATTTCCTCTCTTCCCGAGAGAAGAGGCAGACTTACCTTATTAGGAGAAAGAAGGCCTAGGGATAGAGGCAAGAGCAGTTTTCTTAGATATGCTCTGATAAGATTTAACCATCTAAAAGTTTGATCTATGGCAACCTCTAATAGCAATGAATCTTTGTGATTCAGGTAACCGGGGGCGACTGAACAGCCACCTGGGGCGGTCACCACGGCCGCTGCCCACCGTTGGAACCTCTAGACTTGGTTGGCAATGGTTACCATAAGTGGGAGAGCCGTTCTCTGTATAAAGTAGAAAATTCCTGGGGATTTTCTCTAATCATTAATTACCATAGCTCCTCCGCCTTGGCTGAGGATCTTGGAAGGTCTTCGGATGATCGCTTGACTCCTTAGTAAGGTCCTGTTGATCATCCTGGATGGTCTAACCAAGGAGATGTGCATTGCATCGTACCTGTTGGCTAAACGGATAATTAACCTGTACAGGTCATCAGGTCAATTATATCGAGCCTTGCACTGTATTTAAAGCAGTGGCGCGGCCAGTTTCACGACCTGGAGGGGAGGTATACACCCTGTTACAAGGGATTAGTACGTTCCCGTGTCTTTGACGGGGTCCGGCCTACCCAGGATCATCCCGGCTTTTCACCGGAGAAAAATCCTGTCTAGGTCAAAAAAAGGAGACTTGACTCAAAAAATTATACCTATCGGCCTTTTCCCTAGGTAAATGGATCCTGTTAGGTAAGAAGATTAATAGGAGTCTCTTGAATGGAAGAACAGCAAGAGAGAGGGCTAAGAGTGATGTCCGACTTTCCGTAATCCTAACTTCAGTGAGCAGACGATTTGCTTCTAGTTAGAGAAGGACTTAGACCTACCGGTAACCGGCTTCGCGGGCCCATTTCGGTCCACACATGGCTAAGCTCCTGGTGCGGTGGCCTATCGTCAACTAACTAACTAGAAAAAAGAAAGTCTTTTCTTTATATATGATATATCTTCGGTTAGAATAGAGAGAAAGTAGTTGACCAATGATCAGGAAAGGAACGGGAGTATTTGGGCATTGCTTGGGTCTCCTGATAGGGTTGAGATAAATCTTCTGTTACGGCACAGTCAGACAGGTTTATACCAGCTCACGAGCAGAATCTTTGAATCATATGAAAGAAAGTGACTAATTGGGTGAGATGTACAGGTGCGCTTAGCTTTCTCAATGGCACAGCAAAAGCTTAATATTTCGGGTTGGGATATCATAGGAACATGGGGCACTATAGAAAGGTTTTCCAATTGAACTCCCGATGCTACGTCAAAAGCATGAATTTTAGCTGTCGAATGAGACTACTAAATGTAGAAATGAAAACCTACTGGCTACCCAACGAACGTACATAGAAGCTTTCCGTGTTTTATCAATCAGTCTTGCCCCACTGCTAAATAGTTCGCTCAGACAGCCGATAGAGCTCTTCCAGGCTTACTTACCACCACAAAGAACTTGAGACTTTGAACCGATATAAGGCAGTGGTGATGAATTGCGATTGGTCCAAACCTTCGACCAGCGACTTATTGCGACCCGCCCAGAATGCCCATCCATACTAAGACCTTATTCACACAGCGAAGAAAGGCCGAGTGGAAGGGGGCAGTCAGCTGGTCTTGGCCACGCCCCCCTGCAACTAGATACGAGATACTTGATCTAAATTCTATAATAGGAAATTGCATACCATTAGCCGATATACGTATAGTAACATGGGTACATGATATTGAATGTCATCCAGGATTGGGTTCTTTTGATACCTCTTGCTATTTTGATTGAAAGAGACCGCTCCTTCCCTCATTCTGTACTTGGGAGAGCCTCTACATTATCAATTCTTTGTTTTGATCAGTAGCATCAAGGTCCCAATTCATGTCTTCGGCCCGGATAAGCAGGCAGGGGATAAGCTCCTCAAACAGCGGAATATTATGATCTGAGTGACCTTCCTCCCTTTAATCGTAGCCGTTGAAGAAGGGATTTTGCATGAAGCTGGAAAAACTTTTTGAGACTACCTCTTTAATTAAAGATTGGATTGGTCCTTTGTCCGTACCCAGAAAAGGATATAACATTCCGACTTCTCCTTCGCTATAGTCTCCGGACTTTCCTCCCCCTACTGAGACTGATAACAACTGACTGGCTATCTATCCTACTAGAGTTTGACTCGATTTCCTTTATGTATTCCCCGTCCCTCTCAGTACATCTTTTGCCCATTCGCCCTTGGCTGCCAGAAGATTTACAATTGATGAAAGGGGTCCCCCCCTTGTCTAAGGAACTGAATTCCAGGATACCTTATGACAGAGGCTCGCGGGCGAAGTCAGCTCAAAGGAGAATATGCTTTGCTGGGTTAAAGGTAGCACCAGTTGTTTTTACTACAACAGACTCATTCTTCCTATTCATGTTCCGATCATCATTCTTTTTCCTTTACTGTAGGCATTCCGCATCTTCGGGAATCATCATTCGTATGACCACCAAAAGAAAGGAATGTAAAGCAAAGAACCGTCCTGTGATTCGGTGCAGATAGGGGTTTGTGCCGCATACTTCTTCATTCAAGGAGGTCTTGGAAGAAAGACTGACGGACGATCATGGTCTAGGTTCTATCTGAAAGCCCCTTCTTGGACCTAAAAATATCCTTCCTCAATATGCAAATTATTGATATAGCAGGATGGCAAGGCGCAAACTCACTTCAAGAACTGGAAGCACAGGTTTGACTTTTTCACATGCCTTCCTGGCGGAATGAATGGAGGGACGCGCAAGCTACTATGACTAGTAAGGCTGCAAAGTTCTCCTTGCCTTGCTTGCTCCCTGGGTGGTGGGAACGGAACCCCAAAAGCCACATGCCACTAGCTCGATCTAATTCGTTCGAATTCAGTATGTAGGGTTTAGAACACTACATGGATTCTCCTCAAAATAAAACATATATTTTGAGCTTCGCGTCTATTCAGAGGTAGCAAAGTGGACTTATTCGCCCCAACGAACTTTTCGAAGCGAAGTGAAGTCATAGAGGTTTTTTGGGGCGAAAGGGCGAAGAAGTGGGTGATCCCGCCGTATCAGAATAGGCATACGAGTCTGCGCTAAAGCATGCAAATCAACGGATCCTATATTCTCTTGAACTAAGATATCCTTCTCTTTCTCACGAACCGACGCAGGGGGACCCACCCTCAGCTTTCTTCCTAGATAAAGGCGGAGCTTTCTTTCGAACCAAGGTAGATGTTATCCCTAATCTGAAGCCAAAGCTGAACCCAAAACATAAGCAAGAGGTCCTGAGACTTAAACCTATGAGACCGCGTTCGCGCTCTTTTTCGTTAAGAGACAGAGGCGACTGGTGCAAGGAGAAAGAAGGAAATACAGATTCAAGAAAGGCCTCTTTGGGCAGTTCCGAGCGTCTCAATCAAAGACCAGTTGCTCCTGCTGATACCACTCGCTCACTTGCCATCATTTCTTCTCTGACGAGAATTCAACGTCAACTTTTATCTTAAATAAAGAAATGCGAATTCGATCGCTCTTGAAGAAAGGATCTCGGTAACCACCAAGAAAGGGATTTGAAATCAACCTTTGTTTGAGAGGCAAACAAAGTCTTTTCTTGACCTCGGAGCCCAGGAATGAATATTCAGAAAGTTTCGCTGCTCCAAACCTTTCCAATCCAAAGATTAGGACCTCGGGTGTACATTAGACTATATGAAATAAAGGGCATTTTTGGCACCGTTTTGGGACCCGTATGATCAATCACCCACAAACAAGGGGTATCAGCCTCGTCTTTCGTTTCCCTAAGGCAACTCGCCTACTGAAACCAGCCTATCTGGGCCTTCTGGGGAAAGAACAAAAAAATCCATTCTTTTTAGCCGTGGTAAACACAGACGATATGTTCCTGTAAGACTAGTACATAACTTATCCTCTGGAAGCGCACTCAAAGACAGATTCTTGCCAAGGAAAGAAAGCCACTGGATCTCTGCGAAATATCGTATCGTAAAAGAAGAAAGTCATCGTTCACGGATAAGAAGCCAGCCCCTACTATCGAAGAAGAGAAGAATGGCCAAAGGAGTCTGATGGTGCCATAGCATAACCACTCTGAATCATGAACTCTGCTATCTTTCCGTACCAAGCTCTTGGTGCTTGCTTTGCTTCAATCCATAAAGTGTCTTCCAACATTTGCATATATAGTCTGGATGAGCCTTGCTCTCAAACCCTTGAGGCTGCTCCATGTATATCTCTCGATCCAACTCTCCATGAAGTGACATCCCATCCCATCCCATCTGCGAAAGCAAGCAAGTTTGTTGAAAGAGGGGCAGGGTCAACGATCACTCACGTCACGGGCAGCACGACGAGCTCAACTTCCACTGAAAAGTCCTCTCCGATTCCGCTTTAGTCATTAAGAAGCCGATGAGCCAGACCGGTGAAGCAAGCCAACCGATGACCCAACGAACGAAGCGAAGTGAAGTCAAAGAGCTCAAAGAATGGATGAGACGAATCAATCCGGCAAAAATCCCTTTTTGATCGGGTTTTCACTCTTAAATCAAAAAGAAAAGGGGAGAGTTTGACTTTTTCTCCTTCTTTCAAGCCATTCACTCGCTTATCCGGGTTCTAATTAATAAGTAGCTTGCCTGGGGGATCCCCTCCTACTGATCTTAATCCAAGAGATTTCCCGGAGAGAAAGCCTAGTCACAGGAAGAGAATTACCCGAGACTATCCCAGTTCCAGTATCGCTAACACGAGGAAAGTCTGTCTTTTTGGCATAAATCTGTCTTCTTCTTTAAACCCCGAAACTCTTCCTTATAGTATAGTTAGTGACTTCGCTTCCCGCTCTTAACTTAATTAGGTGTTTTGGCTTTGTTAGCCTGGCCTTTGAAACCAAGGAAAGCAGTCATCAAGCCAGAGCCAGTCTAACAACTACCGATTCTTCTTGGGCACTGAACCTACCATAACCTAGGAAAGTGACTTCGACTCAATTACATCGACCCTTTGTCTCCCACACCCTTAGTTTCAAGTTGACTATTGGTCTGCAATCGGGATTAGTGGGACCTCACCCTAGGAAGAAGCTGTGGAAAGTACGGAAGCAGAAAGGGACAGAAAGGAGGTACTAAGATCTTGAAACCCGGTCCAGTATAAAAGATTATTTCGATCTCGTATTGAGTTAGGCTAGGGGCCCTTCCTTAAGGCTCAGAGTCGATATGGAGCTCGACTGAGAAAGGAAAAGAAGCAACCAGGGCTTTTCTATGACTGAACTTCGCTTCGCTTTTAAATATGGTCGACAAAGTTGAGAAGTGCTAAATCGTTATGGGATGAAATGAAACCCAGATAAATGAACTTTTGGTGTCAAAGGAGGTCAAGTCAATTTCTAGGCTTTCTCGGGTTCCTAGTTTGACTTCACTTCGCTTCGAAAAGTTTGTTGAGTCTCACTTTGTGATCCTTTGATCCTTTGCTTGATCCGAATACCAAGCTTCACTGCTTGCCTGAGTGCGCCTATTACCCTTCTCACTCTCCGTTCCCCCATCTTGGAAAACCTGCCCTTTGACGTTTTTTTGAGGAAGATATCGTAATATCAAGATCTAATCCCACTTTCCTTTTTAGCTGGGCTTGTTGTCTTGTACTTTAAAAGATTATTTCGAAAAAGACTACTGGCGCTTCAAATTAGGATGCATAACATTATCTCTTAGGGGGGAAGGCTCGATTACATTGACCTGCCTCCCCCATCATTACTTGAATTCATGAAGGACGAGAAAAAAGCAATGATGATCAGAAAAAGAGAGTCTTGGTCACTAGAAAGTGTTTCAGAGCAGAAGAAGGGGAAGTCTATCAGTGATTGCCAGAACCAAGTCCTCAATTTCAAAGGTGAGGATAGATGTAATTTAGAAGCTTTCCAAAATCCACAGAGACGGGATCAAAACTACTTATATAAGTAAAGGCCTTCATCTCAATGTAATCGACCCTTTTGTTCTTTTCTTTGAAGAACGGATTTTAGATAGAGGTAGAGAATCCGCTGTTCTTTTTCCTCTAAGGGATGCAGAATCCAATCCTTTAAATTCTAGGGCAAGGAAAGCAGCAGGTATAGAGAGTTTGTTAGGTCCCATTGAATGAAAATCCGTTGGGAAAGAATAGGTAACTGTTCCATTAGGAGCCGTTTATATCATCTGCTCTTAAGCTTGGCACTAGGGTCGATGTAATTGAGTCCGTCACCCTAATAGAATATTATACCTCTTCCTTGAAGAAGTGAATCAGAAGCTGCTAGGAATCTGCTCTTTGACATTATATGGTGCCCCAGAGCAGGACAAATGAAAGAATAAGCTGCTATTTCATTGGGTATGAGGGAGGAATTGGACAAATAGTGGTTGCACTTGAATCAACTGTAGGGACTCTTATCTCGGCCTTATCCAGGGCTGCAAGAAAAGGTTCTTTGAAGGAATAGCTCTCTTATCAAGAACTAGTCCTAGGACACGAGTGGCATAATCTGTTTTTCCTTTCCTTCTTAAGTCCAGGAACGGATTTCAATTTACCATTAGTAAGGGCTAGTGCTCTTCTTGTCGGAATAAGAGCTCTGGCACTTTAGAAAATGGCTTCCTACTGAGATGGCCGCGTTTGGGACTTCTTCCTTTCCTCTTGCTGTTGATTCCGACTTGATAGTGCCAATTGATGCAAGGAAGGCCGCCTATTTCTATATGCTATTCTAGCCTTTGCTTTTCAAGCTGTGCCTTGGTTGTTCAAGAAGGGATTGATCTAAGGCTGGGAACTGAACTAACTGAGATTTATGTACACTCCGTGCTGGGAAACGGATTCGGCGACAAAAAAAAGCCATCTGCACATAGTCAAACTGGTCAACAGGCAATGCAGGCCCGACGAACCTGAAATTTCGAGCTCCAAACCATTCACAGAACATGAAGTCCTGCATGGACCGGCTCTTCAGCACATTCCCAATCTTGCGTGTGCCATTCACACACTTTTCTACATCCACAGGGTTGGAAAAGTAATTGAATCGAAGAATTGGGTCGTTGCTTCGCTCCTCCTCTCGGAGGTTCGCGGACCACTAACCCAATCTTAGGACACCCTGAAAAAAGAAGGAAAACATCTGAATCAACTGAAAGCATATAAAGAAGGAATCCTGGCATTGGCAGCAGTTAGGGGAGCGGGTATAGCCGTAAAGGCAGCTTCAGAAGGCTGAGAAAGAAAGGAAAGAGTCTTAGATACAAACTTTTCGAAGCGAAGTGAAGTCAAAAAGCCCAAGGAATCCTGTTCTTCGGCTCTGACGCAAGAAGTAAGGGCTAATTCTCATCCCGGTGCTAAGTTGCACATTCAAAAGTGAGTTCAGTTACTCGCCGAAACTCTTAAAAACCTATACTCAATTACATCGATCCTCTCCTTGAAAGACAGGATGAATCAGAAGAGCAACTTTCAGTCTTAGCCCTAGCGTGGGTGAGTGGTAAGCGTAGGAGGCGATAACGAAGGGCAGCGGCAGCAGTGTGTGTGGTTCCAGGTGCCGCCGCGTCATTGAGATCCGCAGGGTGGCGGAGACTTCGATTGTACTTATGGGATGGTAGGCTTAGTAGGGCTCGAACCTACAATATCACCGTTATGAGCGGTACGTTTCAACCAATTAAACTATAAGCCCCGTATCTCTCTACATGCAATTCGCTCACTTCGGTAAGAGCGGACGGAAAGAGGAGGCCTTTGCTCTATTTGCTTGCCGGCTGTTCGCTTTTAGTTAGAAGTCGAAGTCGAGGTCAATTACACCAGGACTTCACTTCGCTTCGAAAAGTTCGTTGGGTCGACAAAGTTGAGCTATACAACTTGTATTTACATAACATAAAATAAACTTTTCCTTCTGTATTGGTACATAATTTTGACCTTTCTGCTTTTGAAAAAGGAGATTGTTAATCTGATGGAGAAGTGTCAAGGCACGCATGTCTAATACATTCTTCACTGATCCAAACAAAAATTGGTTTAATCTAGAGGCCCTCGTGCTTATGATTCGTAAACGGGATGCTCTTTCTTGGAGCTTGTTGTTGATGCGCTAGCTTCAAGTTTGTCAATCGTCTGTCGATCGGAAGTAGCCCAGTCCCTAAGGCTCGAGAGACCATCCTCTAATGCGGTGAATGAAGTCACAGGATCGATGTAATTGAGTTGATGAGAGTTGAAACTGTCCCTGGCTGCTGGTAAGGTCTATGCCC
This sequence comes from Striga asiatica, assembly GCA_008636005.1. Classification (NCBI taxonomy): domain Eukaryota; kingdom Viridiplantae; phylum Streptophyta; class Magnoliopsida; order Lamiales; family Orobanchaceae; genus Striga; species Striga asiatica. Next base: position 75,667 of record BKCP01008371.1, read on the forward strand.
TACTGCTGGTCAAGGCAAAACGTCCGATCTCACCTGCGGATGACCTTTGCCCTGTGATGGGCAAGAACCTAAAAGAAAAGTTTTCAGCTCATAGAATGATAGAACCCATGGAGTAAGCCTTTGGTTGCCCAACTGAGAGAATAGACGTAAGCGGTCCTCTTTTGTACTTCTTCTACTGTCGAATGTTCTGTAAGCCCTTTGACTAGAGATAGTGTGGTCTTAGATCCTGCTGGAGTTGACATGAATGGATATCTGTGGTAGCAGGTTGCTAGCTCGAGAGAAGGTCCGCAAGATATGGTAATTGGTTAAGGCTCCAACTCTAGCAAGAGCAAGTCGGTTCGTGTGATGAAAGCGTAAGGTGATGCCCTTTCGTCAGGTGAGTCCTGCAGGCTCAAAGCCATCGCTAATATTGGCTTTGTGCCGTCCTCTGTGTTCTCTATGAAATGTTGTCGCTGCGTCCCCTTAGTTTCAAGGCGGGTCAAGCAGTCGTGGAATTCTTTATCGCCCTGGATGCGTAAGACGGGTATTTTGCTAATGAAAGCAGATTGTAGCAGGGCACGCCCATATCCGAAACAGACGTAAAGGCGGTGGGTGGGCTGTGTGTCATCTGTAGTCGCAATCGTCGATTTGGTAAAGCGTCAGTTTCATCCTTAATTTCATAGGTATTCTGGGTTCGAGTCATAGGTATTCCGGGTTCGAGTCTGCTCCTACTTTTTAGGGAACTCGCTCTACCAGTTGACATCGCTATTTATAGGTCACAGAAAAAAAGTCCTTACATTCTTTATTCCAGACTTACCGCTTTGGCTCGGCACCAACTTCTTTAAAGGAGCTGATTCAATAGGGTCCTTTTTAGTTAATTATTACCTGCCAGCCTATGGGAGTGCCTTTAATCGAGTATGACTAGTTTCTACTCTCAATTCCCTACTCGCTTAAGATACTTCAAGGCTTTAAGGGATAGGCTGGATGTAATTCAGCTCGACCGATAGGGAGAGGAAAAGGACCCGCATCTCTCATGCCTAATAGAATATGGAGAGTGCGCAGTGGTGAACCAAGGCGTAGGAAAGGCTTCCAAGAAGTATTAGAATGCCAATGCTTTTCACAGACGGAGAAAGCCCTCTTTCTTTTAGAGATGCTGGTATTCGTAAGTCAGCCGGCTACTAGTCAAGGTCTTCGCTTTGAAAGAGATTTGCCATTCAATTGATTACAGCTAATATCATAAGAAAGAGAATAACTCTTTCTGCATGGAATCCTTCGTGCGGGCTCTGGTTCCCCGTAGCCACCGTGGACCCTATCTCGGTTAGGGACTTTCACCTACTCACTCACTCGCTCTCCTTTCTCCTTGCCCCCTGAAGCAAGGTTCTAATTTCGAAGCGAAGTGAAGTCAAAGAGTGAAAAAGAAGAAGATTTCCCTCAGTGAAACCAGTCTCGATTGTGCTAATGTGTACAGAAGCCAAGAACCTAGTATACCGGATTACGCGACTTGGCCACTCCAATTAGCGGGAACAAGCAGCGATAAGAAGGACCACGCCGTTCCAGTAGTCCTGCAGAGGGACTTTGGAATGGAATGTGAATGCGACGCACGCAGAGATGTGGCAGAACGAAGGATCGAAAATGAAGAAAAGATAAGCGAGGATGGAGGATGAAAGTCAAAGTTGTATTGAAAAGTCTCGGTTACAATTAGCGAACTGTGTAGAGGTAGAAACCTGGACTGAGGATCAATGATGACTGAGAGAGGAGCAACGAAGACTTATAAAGAGCCAAAGGGTGGTTGAGAATCAGGCCTACTAGGATACGAAAGTGAGCTAGGCCCCGCAAATGCTCAAAGGTGGGGTTAAATAAAGTCTTGCTACTTGGGAAATAATTACTACTGAATCGCTTATCATAGAAAAGCAAAGAAGGGATTGACCGAGAGACCGGAAAAAAAAGGAGAAGCAAACTACCCTTCGGTGTATAGCTGTTGTGGCGAATCGGTTGTTGCTGTTTTTGACAATGGTAATGGTCCAAGCGAGCGATTGGAGCGGACCGGATGTAACAAGGGGGTTCGCTCGAGAGACCTGAGACGCGCCTCTTATTTCCTTCTCTTAATCCCTCTCTTTCACAAAGAGGACAAGGAAGTTCAGCAATGAAGAGCAAGGCTGTTTGGCTGTTTGATTCTTGCTCTTGAGCGGTTAATGGAAGGGAACGGGTGGTTGATGGCAGGGAATGGGCAAGGCCCTAAAGCTAAGGGCCGGATTCCTTCTAATGAATCTCCTTGTCTTTGTAACCAGCATGAATGAAGGAAGTCAGCAACGAGAGAGAGGTCCGATCAAGCTGTCTCTCTTGCTTTTGAGTTAGCTAATGGCAGGAAGAAGCGGAGAAGATCCCATATTGGAGGGACTACTAGCCTTCTAACAAGATCATCTCTCTATTACCTGTCGTAGCTGACTTTAGAACTAGGAAGCTAGGAGAAACTGTGGCTAACCCCTTGAACTATTTCATAACCTGCGGTGATAGGCTGACGGAAGCAAGGTAGAGATGTTCTTAGTTGCTATAAGTAGCTCTTCCTCTGGCTCTTCTGCTTGCCAGTCTCAATGTAATCGACCTAACGAACGAAGCGAAGTGAAGTCCAAACAGACGACAAACCTTGACATGCTGGCTTTCAAACTCGGATATGGTTTCATTCAGATTCTCACTAGTGGAGAAGAGGTCTGGAGGAGAAAAAGCTCTTCAAAGCTGCAAGTTGGTCTCAATTACATCGACCCTCAACCAAGGAGGGATAAGAAGAGAAAGACTAATGCTATCAAATGGTGATAGGAAGGGCCAGAGCCCCGTAAAGAGGAGGCAGTCGCCTTGGTGAGATACTCTTTTTGAACCTTTTCTTTCTTGCTTTCTTGTTGAATTGAGATTCGATTTTTTTGTGCCTGCTCAGTTAGGGTACTTTCTTCACTCCTGTTTTCTTTTTTTCCATTTAAAAGGGGTCTATCGTCCAATTCTCTTATTGAGAAAGTGATGGAACGAAGCGAAGACGGCTGAGTCTCCGGGAATCGCCTTCGAAAAATGTAAAACCCAACGGCAGAAAACAAAATTACAAGGTAGAATATGGTCAGGCCCGCGAAAGAGTCGCTTCAAGCAAAAGGAGTGCGTTTTCTCCAGATTTCAAATAGTTCCCAATCATAGATTCGGCGGAATGGTAGTTTTCAATCTCGTTTGAACCTTTTCCCTTTAACCGGGTATCGGCTTGGCTTCGTCCCGGCTTGTTTTGCCAAAAATCCTATTATAGGTTGACTCAGAAGCTTCTTTCTTCTATTGCCAAATCAGGTGACTTTGAAGTTGCAAACAACGTATTCTACTCATAACACGAGATGCTCCTGGAAGACTCCTACAAAAGAAAGAAGATTCCATTCCGTAATACTAGTAGGGAAAGAACTACTCTGCTCTCCTTCGATACTCGTGCTAAACCAACCATCCCATACCAAATCTTCGGATGAATTGAGTATGTGAAGATCAACACAGCTCCAATGCGATAATCTTGTTAAGAGGCCTCGGTCTACGAAAGGAGGAGTTGTGAGAAAATTCTCGTGTACGGTATAGAAACCAATGAAGCAAATGATTGAAGTCTGATTAAGTCCATAAATGGACTCTCTCCAAGGTGACTTCACTTCATGGCGGGTAGCTGAAGATGAGTCAAGAATAAGGGTGGGAAAAGAGAAGGAAGTCAGTGAAACTATTTTCTGTTTCGAAAATTCCTCCCAACGAACGAAGCGAAGCAAAGTGAAGTCATAGAAATTCGGGAAGGTGTAATTGAAGGAGTGGCGACAGAGGAGTAGGTGATAGGCCCAGAAGGCATGGGGATGAATGCTTTCCTTCTTAGACTTTCGAAAGTACGCACCATACTGAAAGTTCTCAAGAAATGATCAATTCAAAGCAAACTCTATGTGATCAGCAGGCGGAAAGTAGACTGGCATTCGTCAATTACATCGAACCTCATCTTTATGACTCTGACAATATGGCAATATCAGCTCAATTACAGCGAGCCTCAACTCTAAAGAAATCCGAGAGAAGAAAGAAGTCAATGTAATCTTTCCTCTCCGGTTGAGTGACTTCACTTCGCTTTGCTTCGTTTGTAGAGTCTCACTTTGCTCTCCTAAGGCAATCCCTCGTATCGGCCGGCTGTCTTATGACGGGAGACAGAACAAGTAAGTAGGTGCGAAGCCTTTACCCAAAGAAGCTTTCTTCGTTCGCACCTTTTAGCTTCTGTTACAGAAGTGGAAGGATCCGTTGGTGCTCTCTTGCTAGAGTAGGTATACGCGGATTCGGGTTGCCTAAGTAGAAGGCATGGAACCTCAATTACATCGACCCTTGCGATCTTTTTTTACTAATTCCATGGATGGATGGGATTGCACGTGTTTATGGATTGAACGAGATTCAAGCTGGTTGAACTTCTATGACTTCACTTTGCTTCGCTTCGTTCGTTGGGTCGATACGCACAGCGCCTAGTATCCATCGTTTACAGCTAGGACTACTGGGGTATCTAATCCCATTCGCTCCCCTAGCTTTCGTCTCTTAGTGTCAGTGTCGGCCCAGCAGAGTGCTTTCGCTCTTGGTGTTCTTTCCGATCTCTACGCATTTCACCGCTCCACCTCCAATTCCCTCTGCCCCTTTTCTTTTTTCTTTAGGGCTCCAGCTTGGTAGTTTCCACCGCCTGTCCAGGGTTGAGCCCTGGGATTTGACGGCGGACTTAAAAAGCCACCTACAGACGCTTTACGCCCAATCATTCCGGATAACGCTTGCATCCTCTGTCTTACCGCGGCTGCTGGCACAGAGTTAGCCGATGCTTATTCCCCACGTCATTGCTTCTTCTCCGGGAAAAGAAGTTCACGAGCAAGCTTAAACCTTCTACCTCCACGCGGCATTGCTCCGTCAGGCTTTCGCCCATTGCGGAAAATTCCCCACTGCTGCCTCCCGTAGGAGGTTTAGACTTCAGTGTGGCTGATCATCGCCTTGGTAAGCTATTGCCTCACCAACTAGCTAATCAGCCTTTAATCCTCTCCCTATGGTCGAGCCTCAATGTAATCGATCCTCTCCTCGGGCGGATTCCTCCTTTTGCTCCTCAGCTTATTCACGTCAAAGGTATTAGCAGCCGTTTCCAGCTGTTGTTCCCCTCCCAAGGGCAGGTTCTTACGCGTTACTCACCCGTCCGCCACTGGAAAGACGAAATATGGGGATCCCTTCACCGATTCTTCCTTGACCGAATTCACCTATCGTCTCACCTCATAAAGACTCCTCCGTACTCTTCGACTTAAGCAGCGATCTGACTTTAATAACGAGAAGAGCTAATAGTCGTAAAGCGAGGAGGTGGGTACGAAGACGCCAAAGGGAGAGGGAAGGTGTAATTGACGAAGCTTCTATGACTGAACTTCGCTTTGCTTCGTTCGTTGGGGAGAGGAAAGTTCTCTTATTTCTTTTATATTTGTCTGTCTCTCTTCTGGAATCTAGGATAATGCCTTATTGGGCGGAGGATTTCGACGACCACGTACGCGCCTGCTTTTTAGTCTGTAACTGTTGGAGCTTGCGCTTCCCGTGGAGAGCTTTCCGTAAAGGTTCTTATTACAATATGTATCTTTCGACTAGGAACCATCCTACCAACTCTTTTGAAAGTGACCAGGCCAGGCGCTAACCACCCAGATATTCAGCAAACACCGGTAATCCCAGTTTCATTAGCCTAGTAGAATGAGGCTTGAACCTCTCCTTTCCGGTCGAGCACTACGTTCCTCCTAATGGCAAACTTCACTGCCCTCGGGATCTAATCTCTTTCCCATCAAGCTGGGCATGCTTACCTTCAATCAATTCTTGAAAGGTGACTGGTTATCTTTTGCCGCCAAATCTCTCCATCGCTGTGCATATTGTGTAAGGTATAAGTATTCTTATTTTTCTATATTCTGAAGATCGCTTTCCGCTTTCAAGCTTTCGCTAGGTCTTGGTCTTCTCTCTTTCCCTTGCTCGATGGGAAGAATAGCGTAATAAAAGCCTACTTTCGTACTCAAGCCTTCTGATACTGAATCCGTCATTATTCAATCTGATGGTCTTGCTGCAGCTCTGTTCTCCGCTGTTGAAGGTTTCGCTTAGTGCTTGGGCTTTTTTTTGACTTCACTTCGCTTCTAAAGTATGAGCATATGTTATAACCTTTCCTGAACTTCGCTTCGTTCGATTACTATTCCTTTTCTTCCCTTCGGCTCATTGAAATTCCACTTTTTTCATCTCATATAGCTGAGAAAGATGACTTTCATAATTCCCTTCGTTTTTTATGACTTCACTGCGCTGCGCTTCGTTCGTTTCATTTCAATTGCGAAAGTTTCATCTCATATAGCTGCAAAATGAAGCAAGATAGAGGGCACCGATTGACCAGACAAGTCCGCAAGAGAGTAGAGTGAAGTGAGCCTCAATGTAATCGATCCTCGTTCTTTCCCTTCCGTACTCTTCATGTCTGATAGTTATAGGTCCTGAAGACAGCTAGCAAGCAAGCCTTTCTTTATATCTAATAGATATTCCTGTCTAGTCTAGCAGCCCTTTTCGGATAATCCAGCGGCAAACTCCCCAACCCCATGAGCAGTACAAACTACGCGAAGGCATTAGGGACTTGTTCGTCGCATTCCAAGGAGGCTCGATGTAATTGAGGCTATGTTCCCCAAAGATACCTAGGGGATGGTCACCAATAACCAACCCCCTTCTATTCTGAGCGAGCCAAGACCTCTTCGTGTATTCGACCCATAAGAGAACTATCTTAGCACTCCCGCTATTCGTACCAAACGAAAGCCCCATCCAATGCCGTTGACTTGGGGTCAACAATAGATAGGGAGATAGAGCTAAATGGCATGGCATTCATTCAGTAGATCACTAGTCGTTAAGGCTGTTAAGAAGGAAGACCTAATCGAAAAAAAAGTCGTTGAGATGCCAGCAAGGGATAGTACTCTTTGAGACTTTTAAGATGATCATAGATCACCCTTGATCAATAGGTCTGAGAGTCAAGGACTCCTTAGGGATCTCTCAAGCAAGTGGTGGAAGTGTTGACCGATTCAAACCGATGAAATTGGTCGATTTAGCACTCGACTAACTCCCATCTTATTTAGTTTTCTCCTATTCTAAGTAAACCCCGCCCCTATATGCCCTGGGTAGACATGTGAAGGTAGACTTTGACCGGTCTTGGTCTGTGTTTGGGCGTGCTAGCAAGGCTAAGGCTTTCAAAATAGTACATCAAGATCAGTCAAGTCATCACTTATTCGATTGTTGATTCTATTCCCATCTATGACTTCACTTCGCTTCGTTCGATGTAATTGACCAGGTAAGGGAAAAAGAAGTCATGCCTAGGTACCGCTTTTTTACCAATCCCCGAGTCAATGTCTTTATTGAGTTGCGGCAAAACACCTATATAGGTGATGTAGACAAAGCGTGCTCGATTTGCCCTGCCCGGTCCACTTTGAAGGGAGAGAACAGTTGCTTAGTTTCCCTCTGTGTCACTAGGTACGAACTCGACGCTATACTTCGTTCATTCGATTGCTTTCTTTCCTGCCCCTGAACTAGTGGAATACGCTAGTCGACGGAGGAAGGCTAGCAAAAATATCAGGTTGGAGCTTGCTCCTCAACGAATCTGCGGCAGTTCTGCTTTGATAAAGAAGACAACATTTCGTTGCTGTGCCAAGCATACCTGATAGATACATGGAGACCATAAAGGGATCCCTTCACAGAAGGACGTAAGTCGTTCCACTCAATTACATCGACCCTCAGGGCGCAATCGGAGTCAAGCAAATGGGCTTCCAAATATAAGACACCAGAACGGAAAACCCAATAAATGGGCGGATCACCGTCGGGGCACCTTCGTAACCAAAGAAAGAAGGACTCCTTCACAGGAGTAAGGTTAGAAACTAAATGCTGTCCAGCTCATTACTCAACTCACTATCACTATATAATAAGCTTAGTTAATACTAGTGCTACTAATGAATAAGACTCTTAATCCCGTTGAATAATAATCACATACTAATACCGGGATTTTCTTTATATATTTATTACAATGTGGGGTCTATACGCACGTGTGTGGAGGTATAATTGAAAAACCGAAGCTATTGCCTTGTTTGCCTTAATGATGGCCTTTCTCATATTATTCGTTTTCTAAAGAGTTTTTATTAGTTTTAGTCAAAAACCCCCGTATTACCAAATTGTGAAGACAACACCACAGCATTCTCTATCGCCGTATCAGGAAAGACGGATCACATCTTTCGAGATCGGGGATGGGAATCCTCTAGCGCTTTTACGAGAGCCGGAAGCTCAACGACCGGGATAAGGGAGGAGCGCACGAGAGGGAGATTGCTTACGGGTGTGTGCAAGGTTCGATCCTGGGAAAGGACGAGTCTTTCTTCTGGTTGCTGGATCTCCGGCATAAGCTTTCTGATTCTGATGAGCCCAGCCCATTTAACGCGGGCCCTCCATTATGAATGCGGAAGCGCTACTTAGAAACAATAGACGAAAAAGGATTAATTTACTAAGGAAGGAAAACAAGTTAGTTATCGTCTGCTTTTTATCTAAAAACAGGCTTTAGCTTGCTTCCATGATAAGGGTGGCGAGGTTTGATGTAATTAACGAGCACAAATGAAAATCTCAACTCAAGTTTAGCTCCCCCCTTCAAGCAGACTACTTTACTAGCCATTCAAAGCAAAGTACAGGAACTGCTTTTTAAAAAGGGCTCGAACTACAGGTCAATTACATCGAGCCTTCTTTCCTTAGTATGGGAGGTTATGTAGGCGATTAACCTTAATATAATAGGTTCTTTCGATCCACCATCAGGGCCCAGCAAGCAGCATAATTCTGTTCCGAGGCTGCATTTCATTCCAGCAACATATATGGTTCAAAACGCCTTCTTCCATCCGGAAAGAATGATTACGCGATTGCTCTTCAAAGAATAAAGGATTCACACCTTCCCTCAAGTTCTTAGCGCCATGACGTGGTTCAGCCATCAATCGAGCCCGGATTTTCTTCTTGTTCCCAAAGAGATTTCCAAAAAACTTCACCCCAGTAGGTATCGCCTTCTCTCAGGCCAGGTCAAATCAAATCTGCCTTCAACAAAAGCAGCCGGAGGTGGTGAGTAATTATATCTTGCCGGGAAATCAGGCTCGACAAAGTTGACCACTTTCATCGATTAGATTTTCATTTTCTTTTTTGAAAGTCCCCACTCGCTGATCTCGACTCTCACTTACGAGAATATGTCCCCCTCGGATTAGAATAGCGATCTTCGCTCGGCGTCATAGTTTGCAATCCCATGGTTATGCGAGCGTGTCGATACTCCTGGCTTTCTAGTCCTCCACCTACCCCTTCCTTCTTCTAATAAGAGAGAGCGAAAGACGCTCCGTCAATACTTGGTAGGACTGGATTCGACCTTTTATCAGCTGCCTCAGAAAAGTCCAAGAGACCGAATCAAAGGCTTTTCGAGGCGCTGCCTGTGACTCAGCGAGATGGAGTTCTGAAGCAATTTTCTTAGAAGGCTGAGCGCTCTTTTATGAAGGAGAAGGGCGTCCCAGTTGGTGGGGTTTGCAGCCTGCCTGCTCCTTCGATGCCCAACTTTGTCCATCCTCGGTTCGCCTCACACGATGTCTTACTGTTGCAGGGTTTTGAACGATCCCACACACAAGATGATCAAATTGATGAAGATTGACCCTTACGCTAATTCCATTCTCTTACGCTAATTTCCGGAGAAAGATCATACTCTAGAGACAGAGACGGGCTAAGGGAAATCGGCTAAATCTTTTTCACTCTTTGACTGAACTTCGCTTCGCTTCGTTCGTTGGGTGAGACAAAAAACTTATTAGATACCCCGGGCGATGGTATCTAAGAAATTCTACCTACTATTGGATTTGAACCAATGACTCTCGCCGTATGAAAGCAATACTCTAACCACTGAGTTAAGTAGGTCATTGATCATCCTAAAGGGTCGATGTAATTGAGATGTAATTGACGTCAATGAATTCTAAATATCATATTCCTTATAAGGAATAAATAATAATCAATATCACTCAAAAATTGTTGATCTTGGATCATATCATATTCATCTTGACAACAAATTATATATATGATATAATATGCATCACAGTTACTTTACTAAGGGCTATAGCTCAGAAATCAAAGAAGCTCGTTTACACGCGCGCCAATGTTTTTCTGGGGAGTCCATCATACAATCCACAAAACGGATCTTATTGAGAAAGAAATGTCTTACTCCATAACTTGGGGGAACAACAGCCTGACAAAGGGCTCGGTCTGATTTGGGTGTCCATTTAGGTACCAAACAGACTCCACCCTTGATTAAAGATATTGATAGGGTGAATACCAGTATATTCAATGCTAGGCATAATGAGTATAAGGTCCTCAAAAATCTCTTTTCGTCTTATGAACTTTAAGGTGTATTTCTTCGTTAAATGCTGTAGCAGAGAAGAAAGGACTCTAACAAGGTTTAGACTTGTCCCTTGATCAGCTCTTTTGAAGGCACCATAGGACATTTCCTATAAGGAAAGAAAAGATGGGTAACGAACCGCTCCGTGGGACGCTCTCTCTCTTTTTCCTTCTTTTCATTTCGGGAAAGAATTTGACTACCTTAGTGGCTTCCCTTGTTCACAAAGAAAAAAAGAAATTGGATCCAACGAACTTTTCGAAGCGAAGTGAAGTCACCTTGGAGAGAGGCAATTGACGAACTAACTGTGATAAGCAAAGTAGTTCATTTTACCATCAGCAGAAAGAAGGAAAGAGAACTCAGGGATCTTCGACTAGCGATCCATGCTTTTCGCCCCAATCCCAAGAGGTAGAGGAGGAAAGAGCTGGTTCTAGGATAATATAACATTGAGGGCAAGGCAAAAGAGTCTTGCCCATTCATTATGGGAGTCACTCCATTCATGATTTGGAATCTTCCATCCTGGATGGGGCTTTCTTGCTCCGAGCTCTTGGGGAAAACACCATGTCGGTATAGATCCCCAGGCAAAGTTATCATACCAAATAAGGATTTTTCCGATAAGCGAGTAACGAAATTCTTTGCAACATAGAGCCTCAACAGCAGCTCTTACCCCACACTTTTGTTGAAAATAAATAAGCCAATACGTCATCCCCGAAAATAAAATTGAGACGGAATTGGTATTCAGGGGGATAGGGGACATGTTCCATCCATTCTGGATAAAGGAGCCATGTGTTCAGTCTGCGCTTACCACACTGCGGTTCGCTTCGGTCTTTGGGGATACACGCGCCCCTCTTAGTCTTTTCTTTTTTTGCTAGTAAATTGCATTTCCAATTCCAGCACAGTTGATCCAGCAAAAAATAGAATCTAGTAAGTGTTCCGTGAGTCTATACCCATATTACACTATCTTTAGATATAGGTCAATTACATCGAGCCTAGGAAGAAAGATAGAATATAGTGTGGGCTAAGGAGCCCTATTGAAACCAAGAAAGATAGGCTTTCCCGGTGAATCGAATTTCCTAGGAAGAGAAGCGTGAGTAAAAAGAACAGAGATGGAAGGACCAACGAGAATGAAGGGGACGTGTAAGCATGAAGGCGGATACTCAGGTCAATCTTGGTAGTGAATAGGTCAGCAGTGTTTCCGGTAGTAGTTCAGCTTGGAGAGGGGAATCCTTCTATAGATATCAGCAAGCTTACATAGGGTACAAGATCTCAAATCCAAGGAAGAGTCCCTTCTTTTGACAGAAAGTCTCGACAGTAAATCGAGTTCCATTCCACCGCTCCGTGGGTTATTCAGGCCGTTAGGTGAAAAAAAGTAATCGTAAAAAACTCGCAAAAAATTATCCGGGTAAATGGATCGCCCCTGCTGACCCGAAGGATTCTCTTGGCTTGGAAGTCTCGAGGCGCATAATTTGCATCTTTCCGAAGATCCAGTTATGCACCTGCCTGCGGTCGACTCAGAAAAGAACGCTGTATTGCCACCTTTCTTTTTTTAGGTGGATACTGTCCTTTAGGAGAAGAGCAGGGCCACCGGTCTTTTTTCTATTTATTTAATGCAATACCGTGCTGGCTCCTTCGACAGGGCTACTCCTCTACCGAGAAGAACTGCCTTCCTCCGATGTGATTCTATAGTATGTATATATTTAAGTATTTAAGAAAGACACTTTAAAAGACAACTTGTTACAGGAATAAACTATTTCAGATAGATGTAAGAGGCCTTAGAAAAGGGAAGGAAGTGAAAGGGCCCTCTAGCCTAACGCTCGCCTGGTTTATACATTCTTATAGCACCTACCTAATATGATTAAAGGCCAAAGAAAGGATTTGAAATGCGCCGTTTCCAGGCCTTCGCCGCCTATACTGTGATAGACATTATTAGAAGATAGGAGACTAAGCCCTTACTCTAAATACAAGTGATAGGACAAAAATAAAAGCGAATTTTACAAAACCTTTTATACTCTTAAAAAACCGAGCGAGGCGGGTCTTTCAAACATCCAAGTTGCCACTTTTCAGCTACTTGGAATGCATGAGACCCCCTGCATTTAGGTCAATTACATCGAGCCTCCAGCCTTCTGAAGCGAGTTTACTTTCTGTTGACCCCCGCTGAGCCTGATGAGTTAACCAATTACTCTATCCCGCCAATTCTTCTCCCAACTTTAGAAGCGAAGCGAAGTGAAGGAAAAAATGGTGAAAGGAAGGTTTCTACCTTCTTCAATCAGCAAAAGAGAGACCCTTGAGCATATTCTTATATGATGGATTCGTTAGAGTGATTGGAAGCCTCGCGGCAACCAGGAGTTTCAGTATAGTAGGATCGACGAAGTTGAGGAATCAATCAAGGTTCTTTTATGGCAGTCCAGCTATTTGACTCGGAAACCGCTAGTCAACTCGTAAGCATAGCCAGGGTCGATGTAATTGAGGAAGAGCTATTAAATCATTAATATTTTTGGAAACCCCTTTGCCCTTTTCTTCCCATAAGCTACAACTCGAACGAAACAAGTGTGTTAAGAATATAGCCATCGAGAAAGAAAATAGTTCGATCGACACACGTTTGAAGTTTGATAGGATTATGGCATAACCTGGGAAAAAACCCAGTAGCCCGATACCGAAAGCCAAGTCCTTCAAACCATGCTAAAATTACCTCTGAGATGAAGACTTGAGACTAGGAAAGCTTCATCCCATAGGAAAATAATTATGAAATCTCTTCCATAGATCTCCCCATCGTAACTACCTGACTCTCCGAACGTTTTCCTTGAATAGAAGAGCGCTTTGATCCTGGATTTTCGTCCTTTTCAAGCATTAATTATCCTTGTGAGATTCCACTTTTCTTTCTAGAGAATATGCCGAAACATCTTTGATTAGTAATCTAACTCCCATTATTAGGAGATTAGATCGCTTCCCTGAAAGAAGACCCTCTTTAAAAATCTCACTCACTGAGAAGATTATGGACCCACTTTTCTTAGCTTATTTACTCGTTTAGAACCTGGACATTGCATTGATCCCGACCTAGCCTACTTCCTTTTCTCCCGCTTTCATGGTCTTTATGGGGAGTCGCAAGGGGTAAGGCATCGGTTACTAGTTATGGGAATGGGATCCGTGGTTCATTATCCGAAACGGATGGATCCCTATCCGCTTAGTCTTCCCGATCTTCAAGGAATTCGATATCTGCTACCATTGGTCTTGACTTGCCTGGAGACATGGGACTTAATCCGCCACATCTTGGTCTTAGGCGAATAAAGAGCTTCTTTTCCAAATCCTTTCTTAGCTAGGGGCTCGGAAGAGTCCAGAAAAGATGATCCTTTATTAGAGCTATTTCAGAACCAAGAGGCGAACTAGGAGCGTAAGTCCATACCAAAGGTCGATAATGTATGGTATCGAACTAAGAGGTATGGTTTTTGGTACATCAGTTCGAATCCTTATCCTTGCATATCCGGATTAAGAATATAGTACTGTCTATGGAGTGGGGTGTAGCCAAGGGCTGGACTTCCAGGACAGAAAGACTCTGGTTTGATAGAACGTTTTCGCCCATTCCAGGTACCATTTCTCTGCTCTACTTTTCTTTTAAAGTAGGATCCGGAAAGGGTAGTGTGATCTCACTCTGGCGGAATCAATCTAATGTGTCACAAAGTGGGAAAAGCTGGGATCTGGTTCTCTCTTCAGGGTAGATGTTTCAAAAAATCTGAGAGTTTCGAGATCGGGGGCGGAATCCTTATCAAAGGGAAGTTCATCTGAACCAGCTGCCCTGGGAAGTAGTACCGAACACTGACTGAAAAAACAAGATCTCATGTGACTCAACTCACGGGCATTGATTCAAGAGATCAAGCATAAACCAAGCCTATCCCAAGTCCTGGCACGGGTGCAGGCTCGATATAATTGACCTCGTGAAGACGAGGTCTCAAGAACGAATGTGATCCTCTATCTTCTATCGTCTACTGAACCAGCGGGAACTTGAATCCAAAGTAAAGAAATCCCGAAAGAGCTTAAGTGAAATCCAGAGAGTCCATCTTAGTAGACTAATGAAAAAGGTGCTTCATCTTTTCTAAGCAAGCAAGAACAAAAGGAAAGGAAACGGCAAGCAGCGAGGTCGTACTTTTTTTGTTGGAGGTCAGGTTCAAGATCGGGACGAAGTGGGAAATAAGTTATTTGCTTTTTATCGAACCCGTGAGAGCTTCCTTTCCCTAAAAGGGAATATCTTTCTCCTTGGCCTTAGACGAGAGGGCTATAGGGAAAAAAAAGAGATGTACCGAATCGAATGAGAGTACGGGATACTAGACGTAATCTTAGACGGAGAGATTGGAAGACTTGACCGGCACCCGATAGGATTAGAAGGATTAGACCCGGAATGATATACTGCTTTTTGGACTGCTAGACAGACTGACTACCCTACCTTGGACTGGTAGACGGCATCAAACTGATGCTTAGTTGATGATGTCCTAGAAAGAAACTCTCAAATGAGAGAAGCTAATTGAATAAGTGAGACTAGTGAGGAAAGAGCAACCATTTTAGGCTGATGGGACATAGGTAAGATTCCACTTTTACGGACTGCAAAGAGACTTCCAAGCTGATTAAAGAGCCTCAAAAGAGGTACAATCAAGATCAAGTCAAGTAAAAGCACATGATTCTTCTCGAATGGAAGACTTCTTCTATTACTTCACTTCGCTTCTAAAGTTGGGAGAGAGATAGATATATACTTTGTGTGAAGTGAGTGCTAAGGTTTAAAGATCTCGACTGCCTCTATGACTGAACTTCGCTTCTAAAGTTGGATCGATGTAATTGAGAGGAAATTTTTCTTTATAGGGAATCTGTGCTTACTAAGCCTTTGTTTGTGAAGGACCGGTCTGAAAGTGCAAGACTAGCTGGACCCGGACTGACTAATCGCTAAGAGCTCACCCCGAGTGGGATAACTCTAAGTACGGCATTCAGTAAGAAGTAAGCCAAGTTCAGTGATCCTCGAGAATGAACTATCAGGCCTAAAGCCTAGACGCAGAGGAAAGAACTGATGACTCGCATCCCCTTAATCTGAAACTCTCACAAGAAGGATGGAAAGTCGTGGAATTGATCGAAGTTAGCCAAGTTCTCTTAGCCGTTACGTTAGGGTGACTCGAGAAAGCTTGAAAGGGAATTCCGAGAGCCCTTAAGCTTCAAGCTATCCGGCTTCAAGCCGTGAAGGAGGAATCCGAGTTGCATCCTAAAATAAGGAAGATCGTTCATCAGCGCTTTCAGTAACTAAAAGTCAATCAGGGTCGACGAAGTTGAGCTAATCTCATTCCTTAGGAGCTGGAGCAATAAGAGATGAAAGAGTTTACTTTACGTTGAATACAGGAACTAGTACACTTAGCATAGATGGAATGAACTATCAGAGAAGAGAAGTCATAGAAACCAACCTTCAATCAAAGGTTGAGTTGGATTTACAGCAATAGAAAGATAGAGAACTCCGTCTTCAGCCTCTCGGGCCCCTAGCCTTAGACGCTCTTGCTTTCACTCCTATTGCTTGATCGATTTAGCTGCTTTATTCTCGAGTTAGTTAGTTTGTGGAAACAAAAAGACTTTTTTTTTGAAAAAACACAAGCTAGCAGCTCGGCGTCTCAAATTGGTCTGTCCTCAATCCTATAGGGTAGGACAAGATGGCTGTCATTGATAGTCTGTGGGAAGGTGGATCATCCCTAGCC
>BKCP01008382.1:0-91434 GCA_008636005.1 Striga asiatica
AACTCGATAATTTCTAAAAATTACAGATTTCACTTATAGTCGAGCAGTGAAATCGTTCTGAATATTATTACTGTTTTGGGGCGTTACAAAAGGTGTGAATTAGGCAGTGAAGTTCAGCGGCGAATTTCAATTTCGGCTCATCAATTGCTTCGATTCGAAGACTCGGCCACGGTGAGCCTGGTTCACGGGAGCTTAATCGGAAGTCGGTCGCGTCGATTTTGAGTTTGGCTGTCTATGGTCGACGAGGTTGGCTCACGATTTCAAAGTCGGGTCGGTTCGGTGGGATAGTCGAGATGTAATGAAGTCGGATCTCAGCGGTAAATTGAAAATCCGATGATTGAGGTCGGTTATTCAGATGACAATCCGAGATGCCGACTTGGTTAATTCGGAAGTCGGCAAAAATTTGAGAGTATCGGCCCCTGACGCGACTCCGAATTTGAAGTTGGTTGATGCCGACAATTTCAAAGATCCGACGATGAAAGTCAGTTGATACCGACGATTGAGGTCGGCTGTTACCGAGCATTGATGTCGAAAACGTCGGGAATTGAAGATGTGGAGTTGTTTTGTCGATCCCGAGTTAAATTCGGTGTTTTAAAGTCAGACCTCGGTAGTGGTTGTGAAGTCGGTACAGGCGTGTTGAGTTGAGGTCGGTACCGGCCATGTATAGTGAAGTCGGTATGGTGTAGGCGGTTGACTGTCATGAAGTCGGTCAACCACGGCAAAGTCGGATCTCGACCGGGTAAAAGTCGGTTTGAGAACGATGTCGATTTGAATGCGCTTTCTGATATCCAATTGAGGTTGACCGAGAACGACGATTGAGGTCGGTTGTTGCCGATGTCAAGTTTTGGGGAAGTGACGTCGATCCGACTCTAATGCCCGACATCCGAGATGTTGACTGGTAACCGAAAGCGTGTTTATATGTTAGGATCTCGGTAAATTGAGCCTGGGGCTGGAATGAATCCGGTGACATGGGCTCCGTCAATTTGAAGTCGGATCTGGGCTATTGTGACGTGGCTCAGGGATGGTAAAATCCGAAGTCAATTTCCGTCAACACTCGAGACGCTTGGTATAGATAAGAATGAAGCGGGCCCCATAATATCAATTGGCATCGCCATCAAGACACGTGTCTTTTTGTAGTAGCTGTAACGGATATTTTTGTTGACTATTCGCTGTCGAGGAACTCACCGGCCGTTGGCAAGCGGTGGTGTTATCTGTTTGTGATGACAATTTTGCTGCTTCTTCTTCTTCTCTCAGCTGCTGCAATTCTATTCTTCTCTCTGTGTTTTTTGTCGTTTTATATTACAGGAAGATGGGAACCAAAGAGTTTGGAGAGATAGGAACAAACTCAGAGGTGATGGAAATACTGAGTAGAGAAGCAAAACAGCACACAACAAAAGTGCTTCTGTGTTTTTGCTTTTTTCTTTCTTTTTGTTTTTTGTTTGTTAGCCTCGAATTATTAGAGGCTTATACAAGGTATCAATATGGCTTTACTGTATCCAAGAGAAAAGAACACTTTCGGTGCCATTTATTTTGTTTCCGATCAAGAAAAATTTGCAGAATAAAGGTATTATCATTCATGAACATAGTCATGAAGAACGGAAAGAATATGGAGAAATCAAAGTAGATGATGAATAATTTTGTTCAACTTTGATGGATTATCTGCAAAGCGACCGTTTTCGGGTTCAGGCCGCCCTCCTTCTAGCGCCAAACTGTTGATGCTCGAAATTTGATCAACATGGGGGGTTCAGAGGAATTTATTGTGTATTTCTCGTATAGGATTTTTGTATGATTTTTGTATGAATTTTTCAGGAATTTCTGTATATTCTTTCTTCTGTATTGTTCAAAAGATCAAAGAAAGATTAGAAGAAAGAAATTGAGAGCAATCGTGAGGCCGTGCCTCTGTAGTCGTGAAGAGAAAATAATAATATCGCCCCTCAGACTTATCTCGATGATGTCCATCATCGGGGTATTTATATATATATTTCATGGGCCCGATATTATCACAAGCAGTATTATTTAAGGCCCAAAAATATCTCAAAAATAAAATAATTGATATAATACATATCCACGTGTAATATTTTAATAGGCTAGGCCGAAATTTGGTATCAACACCGATATTTCAAAACTTAGAAGAATTCAGCAAAAATGAAAATGTCATGCTGAAAATAATAAGTCGGAAATGAAATTACCGACATGCTCGGAAACTAAAAAAGTATGCCAATTAAGTTATACTTTAGCTCGGTTATAGATCTCAGTTTAGATCCGACATCTTCAAAATAAGTCGAATATTAAAAAACCTGAGTTAAAAGTTAAATTATTGATATACTTATTCCGAGTTCAATACACTTGTATAATTATGAATGAAAGTAGATATAAACAAAAGTCATTCATTCATAATCAAACATTGTTTTTCAGAAACTATTACAACTACGGAGAGAAATAAAAACTAAGTGCCCCTACATGCCGGGAACACTTTAAAAAAGAGAGAGCAAAATAAAAACAACAAAAAGAAAGAAATGAAATCAAGCCGATGTCCCAACAACATTATCTTTTCCAGAAGGACCAGCACCATCATCCTTCTTCAGAATATCAACATTAAAAATCATCGGCAGACTTTGAGTTTCACCAATCTCTTTTTCAGCCTTGGCTGCTTCTTCGGTATCAGCTCTTTCAGCCCTCACCGTCTGTTCAACATCTTCACCGGCGATCTGCATATACATCTGTCTGCCGATATGTTTCAACGCTCGGTCTTCCTCAGCCTTAGCAGCCTTCTCAACATCTGAGATAGTTACCGGAATGCGCTCATCGACAACTGAGTCTTTCTCGGTAACCTCATGAACTTCAGTTTTTTCCGGTTGCTTGACGCCCTGAGACAGTTCTCGGATTTTCCCCTCAAGAAAAGCCAGAACCGCTTCCCGAATATGCTCAGGGGTCATTTTCTCGACCTCCTCGTCCATATTAACCTCGGCCAACGTCTTCACATAGACGTCAGCAAGCTCAGCCCTCTTTTCCTTCTCGGTTTCTAAAATCATGTTAACAAATGACCGACGAGCATCTCTTTCTTTGCTCAAGGGAGGAAGGCGAGGAATCTCTAACTCCTCATCGGCAGACTTGAGAAGCCACTCGCAAAGTTCTTTCTCGTCTTCATCGGCGTCAATATGAGCGGTCTCGATCTTTGGGTCAAAGCTGTGTTTCTTGATCTTGTGGAGGAGATATTGTCGTAACTCCTCGATATCATAAAGTCCCTCGTCAAAACGCTCAATGACCCAACGAAGATTGATGCAAGTGTTCATTTCAAATTTCTGGTCTTCGTCTTCAGAGTCGGACTCGGCTGCCGTCTTCAATCTATTGGCCTCAGCCTCAAGAATCCTTCCGGCATGAAGACCATCATTGTATTTCTCCTCCGCGAACTTGATCTTCTCCTCTTGAAGTCTGCTCAGGTCGGCGCGGTGGGCATCTCGACTCTTTACCAGCAACTCCTCGGCCTCAATGCGTTTATTCCGAGTAAGCTCATGAGCCTCCTACTCTTTGCGCAATAAAATTTCGCACCGAGTGAGCTGGTCCTCTAAAATCTTGACATGCTCTTCTGACACAATGATTTGACTGGACAACCGAAGCGCCTCATTATCAACAACGGATTTTTCGGTCTTCAAGGTCTCAATCTCACCTTGGGCAATCAAAAGTTGCTGATCTTGCTCAGCAATTTTCACCTTTAAAGCCGTCTCCTTGTTGGCTGCTTCCTCCTTCAGAGATGCAATGGCTCCATCTCTGAGTTCCAATGTATGTTTCTTCTCATCTACTTGTGCCGCGTTAAGTCAAAAATCGTCCTCGTCCATAATTAAACTGACTAGAGCCCGGCCGAGGCAAGCCATTGCATACTTGAATTTGTACGCACTCGGCAACAAGGACACACTGATCTCTGCTCTCGGATCCCACACCATCATAGGGACCCTAGCAGCATCAACAACATGGCTCGGCAGCTCAACTGAACTCGAGATCTCGGGAATCTCTACTGACTCAAAAGTCGAAAACCATTTCTCGACCGACTCCCAAGGCTACCTAAAATTCATTGCCCTTTCTTCGTCAATAGGCAAGAAGGACCGGTCAACTAGTGGTTCCTTCATCTTCTTCTCCCGCTGACCGACATCGTGCTTCTTCTTTGACCGTCCCTCACCGGCTGGGACACTGTTTGTCCCATTTTTGTTGCTATTTTTGTTTATGTTTTGCGTGTTTCTTCCCCCGTTTTAGGTCGTTTTTTAGGTGTTACCGGTCCGTCTAGTCGTTTCTCGTGTTTTACCTTTATTTTGATGTGTTTAGTATTTTCTTTGCCTTTATCTCTATTTTCCTTGCTTTTCGTGTTGTCTTCCGGTTTTGGTGTTTCAGGTTGTTCCGATTCCCAAGTGTTTCGTTCCAGTTCGTGCCACAAAATAACAAAGGATTAACTTTCTAGCTCAGGAAAGACCCGAGAGATGTTAGCCGAGAGTCCACGAGCCCGGAAAACTAAAAATCAGAAGCTGCCCAGACCCTAGCGCCGCTAAGGGGTTAGCGGCGCTAAGGGTGTGAAAACTAGCGGCGGTTTCTCTTAGCGAGGTGCTAGCAACGCCAGAGACTTCACAGCAAAGAAAAAAGGGGTTAGCAGCGCTAAGGTCTATTTTTAACTAATCGCGTTTTTTGTGGGTTTTGAATTGGGAAGGCTACTAGTTCGAACCTAGGGCATATTTTCAGTACTCTCAGACTTTGTACTTGTTTTTCTTCATAGCAAAACATATTTCTCTCATCTTTTCTCTTTGTTTTGATCTTCGATAGTGAAAACTCCAAGATTTTACCCTTGGATTTGGATTGCTCGTTGTTTTTCGACATTGGATTTGTTATTAATCGTAAGCTTCTCTTTCATTTCATTGATGAGTGTTATGGCTTTGCTTGATATGAATGTTGATCTTGACTTTGTGTTGAGTAGCTAAATCCGTATGCTAGGGATAGAGGATTGATGTTTTGGAATCGTTTGTGATTGTCGGGCTCAAGATTGTTCAATTTGTGCGAGTTAATCTTTTATTAGGGATTTTTGAACTGTCAGGCTTGAGTATTGATAATTGTTGAAGGGTGACACTTCAACTTATAATTGTTTCAATTGAATTTGATTTGTTCGTGCTTGAAATTGGTGAATCTATTTGATTAGACAGTTAACCACCCTCTAATCTACTTTAATCGACTCTTAGAACCGAAAGGGGAGGAGTCGGTTGAAATAGGCTCGTATGAACTAGGCTTGTTCGTAACTGTATTGCCTAGGAGCTAAATGAATTGTTAATTTGCCATTCTAGTTTGTTCTCTTGTTACGAAAAGTTATTGAGAATGAGTACTTGAACGTGTCGATTATTCAAATCACTTAGCTGAACAATCACTTGCCCATTAATTGCAATTCGAACCAAAACGGATCTCCCCGACTCCCTAGCTTCTCAAATCCTAATCGTCCTTCGTTACTTGCTATTCTTTTTATTACTGCTTATTTGAATTTTCGCCGTAGTTGATAATCAAACCAAATCATCTAAATTAGAATGTTTAGGAATTTTATTTCTTTCATCTGTGCTTGAATAAACGTGCTTAGTATTCCGGCTAACCTTCCTCGTGAGACACGACCCGGTGTTCGAATCTTGTGATTCTACTTCAGAAAAAAATTTACAACAAATTGGCGCCGTTGCCGGGGAGGGTTTAGGACATATTTTGTGCGCTTATTCATCTTATTTTTCGTGTTTCTTTTTGGTTTTGTGTTTTTCTTGTTTTCGGTGTTTCTTTTTCTTATTTTATTTTCTTTTCTTGACTACTGGTGCTCGTAACTTGTTTGTTGCTTGCGTGTATGCGTACCAGGAGTGGACTTATACTATCCCCAACCAACAAGTCAGTTAATGAGAGCTTGAGAGAGCTACTAGAAGAGCTGACCCTCGAATCACACACAGAAAAGGAGCTTTCCCCTAAGTCATCCGAGGGGAGTAACTCAGACATGGCTGAACAGCAACCGCCTCGCAACATCCTTCGGAACCTGGCCCAACCCATGATCGGGCCAATCACTTCTTGTATCAGGCTAGAGCAAGACGCCCGAAATTATGAGCTGAAGATGGTCCACTACAATCAGCTCCCATCATTCCACGGGCTCCCCAACGAAGACCCACTCCACTTTCTTCGGGAGTTTTACAACGTCCTCCAGATGTTCCCTTTGCATGGGCTAACCGAAGACCAGCTCAAAATGCGGTGTTTCCCAGAAACACTAAAGGACCGGGCCAAAGCTTGGTTTATGACCCTCGCCCCGGATTCTCTTACGAATTGGGCCGAAATCTACGCTAAATTCGTTGGGAAGTATTATTCCCATCAGAAGACCCAAGACATCCGGTCCCAGATAGTCTCTTTTGCTCAACTGCCAAATGAGCCTCTTCACGAGGCTTGGGAACGTTTCAAGGACATACAGAGGCAGTGCCCACATCACAACCTCGCTCTAGGACTATTAGCAAATTGCTTTTACGACTCCCTCCACCAGAACTTGCAGTACATGGTGGACACTGCAGCCGGAGGGGACATTGGAGCCAAAACGGTGGAGGAGATGATTGTGATATATGAGACGATGAGTGCGAACTCGTCTCAGAAGAGCATCAGAGAAAAGAGGGCGACAGTGCATGAGATAGGAACGAGCAACAACGCCATGGCCCAGCAGCTAGCCGAGCTCACGGAGCAGATGAGGGTACTGAATGCTAGGAGTTCCTCACCAATTCGGACTATGGCCGTAAATGCTTGCGGCGCATGTGGAGTTCAGGGACACAGTTCTGAGGTGTGCCCTATGGCTCTCGAGCCAAATTATGGAGGGCAAGGAGCTGAAGTCAATGCAGTGCAGGGATATCAGAACCGGCCCGGAAACGACCCGTACTCTAACACGTACAACCCCGGGTGGAGAAACCACCCAAGTTTCTCCTGGTCTAACAACAACTCCCAGCAGCCGTCTCAACCTAACTTTGTCTCCCATCAGCAGCAACACAGGGGACAAATGTTAAGGTTACCAGCACTAGAAGCCGGACCGAGCCCGCCAAACTCAGACGAAAAACTGGATAAAATCCTTCAGTACATGGCTAACGGTGAGCAGCGGAGTGCGAATAGTGAGGCTTCCATTAAACGTTTGGAAGCACAGTTAGACCAGTTAGCCACCCGAGTGGGGAACATCGAGGTGGAGCTGAAGAAAGACAGATTGCCGAGCCAGCCGGAGCATGCAAATGCGGTAACCGTGATTATTCCTAAGAAAGTGAAAGAGGAAAAGGTGGATCCGAAAAAGCTCACCCAAATGGAAGACACCCCAGTGACACCACCACCAGAGCCTACTTTACACAAATCTCCGAACCCCTACAGACCGAGGATTCCCTTCCTGAGCCGATTCTTGGGGGAGAAGGACCGAACGATGATCCGGGACCTTCACGCAATGTTGGCTAAGGCCAATGTTGATTTATCTCCTCCCGACGTGATGAAGAAGATACCGGCTTACGCGAGATTTTTCAAGGAAGTGGCAGCAAATAAGCAGAAATTCAAAAACGGTGAAGAAGTGCTCGTGTGTGAAGCTGCAAGTGTCTTCCAACAGAACTTGCCGAAAAAAGAGAAGGACCCAGAAGGCTTCGTGATTTCTATGGCCTTTGGGAATGGGGAAGAGACATCGGGGTTGCTTGACCTAGGAGCGAGCATAAATCTCATGCCACTTGCAGTCTATCATAGACTTGGGCTCGAGGAGTTGAAGCCCACCAAGATGCGCTTACAGCTTGCAGATGCGCTTACAGCTTGCAGACCGTTCATTCCGTCATCCCGTAGGAATTGTGGAGGATGTGCTTGTCTGAGTGGGGAAGTTGATAGTCCCCGTGGACTTCGTTGTGCTAGATGTGGGGAGCGTTCAAGAAACTGGCAAGGAGCACGCCATCCTCCTCGGACGACCCTTCATGGCAACCACTAGCACGGTCATCGATGTGAGGAAGGGGACGACAAGCATGACTGTGTTGGGGGAATCCACCCTCATTTCCGTTCGAGAGACTCAGCCTGAACCACAAGTGAAGTTGGGGGAAGAGTGTGCGTACCTTAAGGCGATTGAGCAGCTCACTGAGCAAGCGTGCATGCGAGAGCACGCTAAGATGTCATTGCAAGGCCGAGCCTGTGCTGAGGAAGGACACCATACCGACTGCCACACCACACCACCCCAGCCGAGTTCCAGAGAGTTGCCCCGATCCCAATGGGGCGAGAGATTTGAGCTGATGGAGGCCCACCGCTGTTCGGGGCCTGACTACCTCCACCCTCCACTTGCACCACCGGATTCACAGTGACTAGTCTAGTCACTGTGCTCTGTACGTTTGTATCTTCTCTTTTCTCTTTATTTATGTTTTCGGTTAGTTTTTCTGTCTTTTGTGTTGGTTGATTATATGAGTAAACTTTCCTTGCACTGATGATCAACAATGGGGACATTGTTCGGTTTTAAGTGTGGGGGAGTTTTCCCATGATTATGTGTCTTATATGGTTGACCAGGTCTAGTTCTTTTAGAGTGTTTTTATCTTTTGTTTTGGTGTCTTATCTTGACTCAGTTTGTGTGTTTTTTTTTTTAGTATGGATTATGGTGAATTTTGAGATTTGTTGATGATTGTTGATGATGTTGAGGAGATGTGATGATGATCATGACCAGTATGCTTTGATGAACTCGATGTGTCGTTTTGTTGGACATTTATTTACCCTTTGCGAGGTTTGAGCCTTATGTTGTTTCTTGAGAGACATTGGTCGAAATTTGTATTGATCAGAACTTGCTTTGAGTTTGTTTTGAAATGAAGCGATTGAAGTTGTGATTTGTGAAAATGATTAAGGCATTTCTTTGACATAGCTCGTTTTAGCCCTTTTCATTGACCCTTGAACATATATTTTCATTAGTAGCCCGTTGAGCCTTGAACCTTGTTTCTTGTCAACCGAATTGATTGAATTTCTTGAGATTTGACAGTGCAATTGTTATGATGACGGAGTTTCTACTAAGTATTTGAGAAGGGTTATAAAACAAACAAAAGAAAAAAAGGAGACTCGCAAGACGGACTAAAGGATTCTACTCTGCTTACTTGTCGAAATTCTTTGACGAGTAATGAGTATTGGGAAACCACTCTAGGAAACTTGGATGACCTCCAATGTTTAAACCTAGAGAATGTCATCCTGATGTCTTAGTCTTGTTAGGAAAAAGAAAAACCCTTATAAAAAGAAAAAAAAATGAAAATGAATAAAAAAAATAATAAAAAAAAAGAGTCGAGTGCTTAATTTGCATTTCGGCTAGAGCATGTGTGTAGTGTATGGAGTTTTTGGTGGGAATGATTAGTTTCATATTGATTACGGATAGGTGGTGAGATATTCGAGTATTTATGTGCTCGAGAGTATGATTGTCTATGTGAACCATTTTATCTTTATATTCTTCCTTCCTTTGATACCTACATTATAACCCCGAAAGTCCTCCTGATTCGCAAATTCATGATTTTTGATTGTTTTAGAGTATGAATAGACGATAAGCAAGCTTATGTTGATGCATGATGA
The DNA here is from genome assembly GCA_008636005.1 of Striga asiatica. NCBI lineage: Eukaryota > Viridiplantae > Streptophyta > Magnoliopsida > Lamiales > Orobanchaceae > Striga > Striga asiatica. The sequence goes on from BKCP01008382.1 coordinate 9,571, forward strand.
TCGACCAATTTGAGCGTATCCACTTCATATTTATGCAAGAAACTGAGTGAGGCATGTATGTATTATACTTCCGTGCTTGAGAGTTTGTCTTTTCAAGGCGTTGCATTCGAGTTGTAATTGAGGTGTGCTATATTGGTCATTGCAAGTCTCCTCGGCTAAGTTGATTAATTAGAGACTTGTCTTATTTAAAATTATTATCCATGCTCGTTTGCATGTTTTCGTTTCTTTTCGTGTCTTTTTTGTTCGGGACGAACAAAGGTTTTAGTGTGAGGGAGTTGTTTGTCCCATTTTTGTTGCTATTTTTGTTTATGTTTTGCGTGTTTTTTCCCCGGTTTTAGGTCGTTTCTTAGGTGTTACCGGTCGGTCTAGTCGTTTCTCGTGTTTTACCTTTATTTTGATGTGTTTAGTATTTTCTTTGCCTTTATCTCTATTTTCCTTGCTTTTCGTGTTGTCTTCCGGTTTTGGTGTTTCAGGTTGTTCCGGTTCCCAAGTGTTTCGTTCCAGTTCGTGCCACCAAACAACAAAGGATTAACTTTCTAGCTCGGGAAAGACCCGAGAGATGTTAGCCGAGAGTCCACGAGCCCGGAAAACTAAAAATCAGAAGCTGCCCAGACCCTAGTGCCGCTAAAGGGTTAGCGGTGCTAAGGGTGTGAAAACTAGCGGCGGTTTCGCTTAGCAAGGTGCTAGCGACGCCAGAGACTTCACAGCAAAGAAAAAAGGGGGTTAGCGCCGCTAAGGTCTATTTTAAACTAATCGCGTTTTTTGTGGGTTTTGAATTGGGAAGGCTACTAGTTCGAACCTAGGGCATATTTTCAGTACTCTCAGACCTTGTACTCGTTTTTCTTCATAGCAAAACATATTTCTCTCATCTTTTCTCTTAGTTTTGATCTTGGATAGTGAAAACTTCAAGATTTTACCCTTGGATTTGGATTGCTTGTTGTTTTTCGACATTGGATTTGTTATTAATCGTAAGCTTCTCTTTCATTTCATTGATGAATGTTATAGCTTTGCTTGATATGAATGTTGATGTTGAATTTGTGATGAGTAGCTAAATCCGTATGCTAGGGATAGGGGATTGATGTTTTGGAATCGTTTGTGATTGTCGGGCTCAAGATTGTTCAATTGGTGCGAGTTAATCTTTTATTAGGGATTTTTCAACTGTCAGGCTTGAGTATTGATAATTGTTGAAGGGTGACACTTCAACTTACAATTGTTTCAATTGAATTTGATTTGTTCGTGCTTGAAATTGGTGAATCTATTTGATTAGACGGTTAACCACCCTCTAATCTACTTTAATCGACTCTTAGAACCGAAAGGGGAGGAGTCGGTCAAAATAGGCTCGTATGAACTAGGCTTGTTCGTAACTGTATTGCCTAGGAGCTAAATGAATTGTTAATTTGCCGTTCTAGTTTGTTCTCTTGTTACGAAAAGTTATTGAGAATGAGTACTTGAACGTGTCGATTATTCAAATGACTTAGCTGAACAATCACTTGCCCATTAATTGCAATTCGAACCAAAACGGATCTCCCCGACTCCCTAGCTTCTCAAATCCTAATCGTCCTTCGTTACTTGCTATTCTTTTTATTACTGCTTATTTGAATTTTCGCCGTAGTTGATAATCAAACCAAATCATCTGAATTAGAATGTTTAGGAATTTTATTTCTTTCATCTGTGCTTGAATAAACGTGCTAAGTATTCCGGCTAACCTTCCTCGTGAGACACGACCCGATGTTCGAATCTTGTGATTCTACTCCGGAAAAAAATTTACAACAGACACTTTCAGCACGCCTCTTCCTTCGTTGGGTCAGCGCAACCTTCTGCTCCTCAACCGCTTCTCGGTCACCTTCCGGCTCGTCGGAGACTACTTCAATGACTGGTCGTATCTCCGGTTGAGTAGCTTCAGTAACTAATTCTGCCTCAGATGAACTAGCAATGGCAGAGGCTATAGCAGCGATCGGACCAGAAGCCGCTATCGCCAAAGGATTTGATTGCACCACTTCAGTGGCAGCTCCCGACGTCGCGCCATCACCGACGTCGGTATCTTTCGGATTCATAATCAGACTCGCCAAATAAGCCTTCACAAGTTTCTTACGGCCCATTTCAGATAAACGTTGTTCTTTGCTCTTACCGACTTTAGTGCGAAGATCAAGGTTTGGGCACACTTGGCGAAACTTCTTTGCGTCTTGGATGTTGCTAAAACCAAGAACACCGAGAAGCGGGTAGTACACTGCATTGAAAGTTAAACAAGTTAGAATTATTCGTATGATTTCCCGACTTCAAGCAACAAATAAAACATATACAATCAAAAGATACCTGGTTGAAAAAGCGAATCCGACACGCTGGGACAAAGGTTAACTACTCCTAGCCGAGAGTTCTTTAATACAAGCTTGAAGTTACGTTGTTCCTTTGTCAGTTTGAACAACTTGATAATTCTGCTCTTCAACACTGCACCGAGTTTTGGTTCCTTAGTTCTTCGAGCTGCAAATAAAATTGCTGACCTGTTAGTACAAAAAACATGGCAAGTCAGAATGATTCGGTACGAAAAATATCAAAAAACTTACTATAGGCAGAAGTAATTTCGATGGGAATGGACATTCCATCTATTAAATGTTTCGCAAAATTTGGAGTTTGCCAATCACCACCAACCCAAATCCACTCCTCTTGAAACCCATGGAGAGAATCTGGGATCTCGGTGATCAAATCACCAACTCTTAAACCGCCTTGTGGCCTCCCCGAGCAAGCAAAGCAAATCATGGGGTCAGCCACCTGCCTATCGGTGCATCTCCTAAATGTGAAGAGGCTCCTAATCTCTTCAACTGACAGCATGTCCCAACCTTTCTCCTTTAATAGCACCATGAGGCCGATTATTCTCTTCCAAGTGTTTGGTGCTATTTGACATAAACCGAGGCCCCAATCCCTCAAGTAATCGGTAATCAGTGCAGGAGGTGGAAACCTTAGTCCCAACCTCAGCGAATCGGCGAAAACTCCCACACATCCGGGTGGGGGACAAGTAATCCTTTTCTCCAGGATAAGGAGCAAAAAGTCTTACTGTCGAAGGGACTTGAATTTTCTCTCGCAAAATCACAATATCGGCATCGGTTAAAATACTTGGCTCACCTCTATTCTCATCAATAGGTTCGGGCCACCGCCGGCTAGCCATCTCCAGTATTCTGCCAAAGACATGGCACTCTCCTCTACTTTTTTATCCTCCTCGACTATATCTTTATTCAAGTTGAGTCTCTCAACCAAAAGAGGATCCCATCGATAATATTCAAGAGGGAATTCCAAATCCTCGTCGGTAAAAACCCTATTCTCAGAAACTTTACGACTACTACTATCTTCAGCATGGGAAGTCATCTTTCCAAAATCGATGAAGAGAGATAAAAACAAATTCGAAATCGACGAGCACAAAAATTAAAAATCAGAGTAAATGCTTACCAAGAATATCGAAAGCCCTAAATTGCAGGAGACATAGAGGAATCGCACAAATAAAAGTCGAAAGAGAAATTCGAAGTGGTGTGAACGCAAAATATCAAAGCGAGAAATTGTAGATTGAGAAAATTGAAGGTAAAAAATTTTCACACAGTCAAAACCGACAACAATTTATAGGTTTTGATTTATGACCGTTGGCCAAACCCGGGATCGGCGCGTGTAACTGACGTGTTCCCAAATGGCGCAACATTACAGTAATGATTAATACACGTGGGCTAGTCTCGAAACGCCATGTCGCTCCATGATTCTATCCGTTGGACCCATTAAATGCGGACGCATCTTTTAAGAATAGCCACATCAGCTCAGACGTTACACAACCATCAGGAAAATACAGTGACAAAACCAAGTGTTCTCATGTCGGTTTCTAAGTACAAAAAGAAAAAAACAAAAAAAAAAAAACAAAACGTCGGCAAACAACCAAGTCGGAATTGCTAAAGATATTAACGACATCAGCAACCATTTCATGACGCTCAAATATCCACTAATGTCGGGGGCCTCTCTGTTGATGACCGACTTGGTCCCATATGATTAGTTAAAGGCTAATCACCTCATCCCGCTAACAACCTTTCAACAATAGTTGAACTTAGCTGAAATCGGAACAGTTAAATAAATTACCGACTTCTGGGCAGCTGAAAATAGAACCGACTATCTATCAGAACCTAAAGATCGACTTCACCGACATCATGATTATTTACATTAAAGGTTATCCATTCGTCCGACATCCAAGGAGATCAAATATCCAAGCAAGACGTGCTGTATATTTTCAATTGGACCATCAAAACAAGGAATAATCATTGATGTTCCCTTATTCCATCACACAGCGCTTTATGAAAGCTGCTCAACATTAAATGCGATCTTATCTACCTCGGACAAAAAGACAAAAATCGACCGTACTATAAATAGTGGAATTTATGATTGTATGGGGATCTTTTTCTGCACATTGTACACGAACTTGAAATGATCTCGGTCAAGAACAAAAAATCGACTTCCTGTACTATTGTGAAATTATCAATAATACACAATTTTACATTTATTTTTACATAAACATGCCCTGCTGTTTGTTACTTTGAGTTGTTAATTTCATACAACAACATAACTAATACTACGTAATTTTAGATAAATTCGAACACCAATGTAGTACTCTACGTACTATAACAAAAAATGTTGTACATAAGAAAGTGTTCAATAACATATAAATTTCATTTCCATGATATTTTTAATGTTATGATACAATTTAAATACAAAAATACCTTTTAAAAAGCAAGAAGGTAATAAATGCTCCCGTGCATCGCACGGGTACTGTACTAGTAAATGAGGAAATAAGGGAAAGAATCTCACAAATCAATCAAGGGCATAATTCATACCATATTTATAATGTTTTGGGTTTAATCCCAAAAAGTTATTTGTCACCTAAGATATATATCCAGTTTAAAAAAAAATGTGTTCTCCAATGCAAATAAAAGTAGATTGGGTCCTGCTGATGTGGCAGTCGGCGAAAAAGACTCGGTCTCCCTTTAAGTCTATTTTAGACCCAAGAGACCTAGTCTCTTTGCATTTGAGTGGATATTGTTAATTTTACATAGTTTTATCCATGTCATCCAAGACTTTGATTTATTTACATGCCACATAGGCAAGACTAGACTCAATGCATTGTAGATGCTAAAGGAGCCAAAAATTCTTATCAAGTGGACCAATATCACGCTCAAAAGGAAGATGAAATGCTGAATGAAATATACCATAAAAGTTTCAGCATTTATTTGAATTTCAAAACAAAAGGAGCTAAAATATTTTTAAGGCAAAAAGGATCTTCATGAAAACTCAAAAAGGCTCAAATAAAATACTCGAAGTTCAGATTAAAATGACTCCAAATGAGTTGAAACAGTTTGGAAATGGTTCTACGCGATTGAACCGGAAGTTGTCGTACGAATAAACTAATAACTAAATAAATTCTAAACTAACCATACACAACAATAAAAATAAAATTATCCACATAACAACACAAGAATAAAGCAGATAAATCATACAAGGCAAAAATGAATAATTTATAATAATAATCGAACAAGCAACTAAAATGATGAAATCAAAGCAATTAATAATACAAAGGCAAGTAAATAAATCAATGAGGCACGGAGTTACATAATAAAACGAGCATATGACAATAATTAAATACAAGAAATAACAGAAATGCTATGGAGCCATCGGATTGTTCCCTTATGGAGTCATCCATAACTTTATGTATTGACACGTGTCCAATGTATATTTATTGCAGGATATAATAATACTAAAAAGCAAACAAGTAGAATATAATAATACTAAAAATCACATAAATCGAAATGGGCGCTACATAGAACCCAACCCAACACTAAACAAAACACACAAAGAAAATAAAAATTCCCACTAGAGTAGAATAAAAGCTCCCGAAAAGGATAATAAAAATAATAAAAAACACAAAAAAACAGGAAAAAAGCTCTAATAGTTGGACTAATGCTCTCCCCACTAGCAGACAAACCACTTTCAGACGCCGAAGTGAACCAACACCCATGGCAACCACCCAAGAAGGCCCAGTCCACGACCCAAACATAGTAGATCCAAATAAAAAAGACTCGAATCTTTCCCAAATGGACACAACAGGGTCGACACCAATAGACCCGCACCCAATCTCTCCCTCGACACAACCGACGACCGCAACCCAATCGACTGGAGTCAACAATCGCCTCCGCCAGCGGCCCCCGCCAGCGGCCCCCGCCAACCCGACACTAGGGAGATAGGAACCTGGGAAAGACCTGCGCACTAGCTTCAAGCCCTAGCTACTGCTAGGCTGCAATCGGCGCCCGCCGCCACAAGAAAAATGGCAAGCCGTCAGACCCTCTCTCGCCATGGCCATTAGGACAAGGAGGAAATCCACGTGGAAAAGGATAGCGAAGCCAGCCATGATGCTCGCGGCCAACCCTGGTGTTGGACACTGCCATGGAGGAGAGGCACAAAAACGACACATGGAGAAGGAAGGAGGCTAGGTTTTAGAATTGAGGAAAAGAAATAGAGAGAAAGTTTCCATTTGATTTTTGTATGTTCACTTTTGTTAAGTCTTCCATGGTGCTTTTTGTGTAATTAATTTGATTCATTTTTCACTTTTTTTCATTTTGTTTCGAGTGTTGTTACACTTTACGTCTTCACAGACTTTCAAAATTCAAATTATTTATTTATTTAAAAAAAAACTAGATAAAAAAAAAAAGAGTGGAAAAAAATAAAAATGACGTATTGTATAAATCCGTTTTTTACTTGAATACGTTTTTTTAAATAAAACGTATTAAATTTATCCGTTTTACTAAAAAATAATTAATTAACATAATTAATGTAATTAAGTTAATTACATTAAATAAAAAACGTATTATTTTAATACGTTTTATTATTAAAATTATTTTATTAATTATAAAACAGATTATTTTTATACGTTTTTACAAAAAATTAATTTTTAAATTATTAAAAATAAATTTTATGGGGAAAATAATTTTGGGAATAGAAAACATATTTGTAATTTTTCCCCCAAAAATTGATTTTGCCCTAATTTTGACCTAATTTTTCTCTAATTCTTCATAAAACGGATTCTATGAATCTGTTTTTCTCTGCAGAAAAATGCAAAATATTTTTTTGGATCCATTTCACAACATGTTCAACAAATCACAACCTGTTCAAGCAACTAATATGAATCAATTCGCCCAAACTAACCCAATATACAGTATATACTAAAACTCAACAACAATAATTTATTCAAAACACAAATATGAGTATACAAAATGAAAAGAAAATTAACACATATGTTCACAAAATTCCCTGAATACAATACAAACTAATTCGGAATGTATCGATTCGTAGGATTGCGTTGTCGTTGGCTGATCCGACGTGTGGTCGTCGTGAAGAAGACGATGTTGTGGGCGTGACTGGTTCCTCTTCTTCTTGTTCTTCTTCACCTGAATAAATAATTTTTTTAAAAATCACAATAACTAAATAAATAAAATAAATAAAATTATTTTTTTTGTTAAGTTAAAAATTTTCAACCTCTTCCTCTTCCTGAGGCCCGGTATCGGCAGCGGGTTGGCGGTCGCGTCGTCTTCTACCTCCACCAATGTTGGCAGCAGGTTGATGCCTCGCCCGGTGTGACTGCGTCCTCTGGGATTGGACGTCGTTCTCCTCCGTTAGAACTTGGCTCGACGACAGCCCTTCTGCGACATCTCCGCCTCCGATAGTCATAGAACTGTAGAGAAGGCTATTGGCTTGTAAGACTGCGGCCTGCACCTCTGGAGGGAGTGTATGAAAGAGGTGGTCAACATTCGTTAACGTGTGATAAGCTCCCTCCATGGCGGTAGTCTGAATGTTAAATTCAAAGTTAATTAGAATGAAACACAAACAAATAATAATAATAATAATAATAATAGAATTAAAAAACAAAAATATATATTACTTACGTCGCACTTCCCCTGCTCGGCAAGTGGGCGAAAGCCTCTGTCCGGTTGGGCCACCGCGTACTTGGGGGTCACCGAGTAGTCTCACAGTGATACTGTGAAACCAATGAAGGTAACCCGCCTCAGGGTTAATGAATGACTCCACAGGGAATGTTGGGATGACATTTTCGTCTCTATGTTCGACCCAAGCTTTCCCAAGCTCTCCGTGAAAGGTCACCCAGTCAAAAACTGCCCTCCCGGTCATTCGCTGGCCTCGATGGTGTCTCTGATATTCGGTCTCAGTCGGAATGATAGGAGGTTCGGTGGTGGACTGCCGACACCCGTATGGACGGAGGACCCTATCAGGCATGTGGACTTCACGGACATTCCAATTGAAGATCCACCCCCTATACATCCAGAGATGTGAACCTTCTGTACACTGGGCCGGGAGAGCATTCCCTTGCAGGTGCCACTGATAGGGTAGCCATTCGAACTGAAAAATAAAAAATAAAAAAAAAATTAATTAGGAATTAAGTTATAAAAAAATTAAAACAAACAACAAATAATAATAATAATAATAATAATCTTACATCCGTCTCAGTGAGCCCTGTCTGTTGATCCCGGGTGGTGGCTGTTCTCTTGCCCAAGTATGTTGTGCTCCTCCTTCCCACCCACCTTAAAAATCACAGTAAAAAAAAAATTTGTAATCACAAAATTTAATAGTGGAAATAAAGTAAATATTAAATATAAATAAATTTTATTACCTTCCACCTAGGGGACAACCAGGGACTCTCTCAAAGTTTGTATCCCTCATTCTTGGGCGAATACGAGGGATACGTTCATATGCCCAAACATACACATATCGACATATTCATTTGTTATTAGATATTAGTCTAAATTAGAAAAAAAAATGAATTTTGAAATAACAAGCAAATAAATTTACCTGAATCAGTTGGACACAGTTCTTAATCCACTGTTCCCCGAACTTGGCGCTCGTGCAGAGCGCTCTATACACTCCGGCCAGGACCGCCGAACCCCAGCTGTACATCTTGATCGTATCGATGTCGTGCAAAAGCTGCAACCAGTAGGAGTTCACTCCATTGCCCCTCTGGTCGGGGAAGAAGAAGCAACCGATGCACCAGAGTATAAGGGCCTTCGCCCTCGACTCGTAGGTGAAGAAATTCTCTCCATCGGCTAGTTGTCGGTTGCACTCCTCTTCTAACGCATAGGCCTTCAAATATTGGCCTGTAATGACCCAAGTGCTGGGGTCTTGAACCGGTTCCTCGGCATTCTGAGAGTGATTTATATATATTAAATTTGTGAATGGAGTAAACATAAATAAATTAAAAAAAAAAATGTAAGAAAAAATTTACCTGAATATAGGGCTTGAACTCTAGCTCATCATTACAAATTTCTTGCAATTTAAGTGGCGTGTTATCTTGAGTCTCTCCCCAACAAGGCTCTCCATCGATCGGGAGACCAAAAAGGACTTGTACGTCCTGCAACATGATGGTGGCCTCCCCAAAGTCAAAGTGGAAGGTATGCGTCTTCGGTCGCCACCTTTCCACTAGACACGTGACGAGGCTGTTGTCGGTCATGACTCTGCCCATTCGAAACAGCAGGCCAAACCCCGTCCTCTCGATGGCATCCCAAACTCTGGGATGCTGGTGATCCAACGCCTTCCAGAACTGAGTGTCGAAACGGCGGGGTTTAATGACGTCGTCACGACATCCGCCTATATCTTCGAACAAATCACTCGACCGGTGGCAGTACTAAAGATATAGAACGGACGGATCTCTCGGACCGGGATGTACATTGAAGCGCTGCGGTTGTGAGGACAACGAAGATGCCATTGTCTGCCAAAAAAAAAAACAATCATTATATTATACTACATACTACAAAAAAAAAAAAACAATAATTAATCAAATTACAATAATACAATTATCTTCACAACAAAAAAAATCATAAAAACACAAATAAATGAAACAAACAATAAATTCACAAATTTAAAAATCATATACACAATAATTCGAAAATAATCTTTAATCGACAATTCGACTCCAACAATTCAACTTCCGACAAAATAATCCCTAAACATATTATATAAATTCATAACTAAATTCACAATATGTCAACAATATGTACAACAATCCCTTTGAGGCATTTTATCGAACACGTACAAATCATATATTTCCAAACAAACTATAAAACCCTAATCAATTTCCAAATAACCAATCAATTTATCACCAAACATATACAATCAAACAATCTATCAACATATTTCAATCCATAACTCAATCCAATTAAAAACCCTAAATTTAGCCCTAATTCGAAATTATTGAAACAATTGAAAAAATGAAAGAGTAATAGAAGAAACGTACCTAATAGACGGGAAGGAGGCGCGGTGGCAGGGCAGTAGGCGGCGATGGCGCGGCGGGCGGCAACGGGCGGATTTTTTTTTTGTTCTTCTTCCCGAACTCAAATCGCTCTCTTCTCTTCTCTCTTCTCTCTGTGTTGTGTTTGGTTTCTGCTGTTCGCGTAGGGAAGAAGAGGAATTTTTTTTTGGTTTTATTTAGTTGTTAAACGGATTCACGGAATCCGTTTTTTGGTTCTATTTATTTGTAAAACATATTCATGTAATCCGTTTTATACTTTTAATTATTTTAAAAACGGACTTTGTGAATCCGTTTTATAAATGCAAAAAAAATGGTAAGAGGATCCCAGATTCGGGACTCGAACCCGGGTTCGAGTGAGTCTGTTATCTCTGGGGGCACCTCATTACCATTTGACCGCGCTAGGCTATCGCTGATATTTTTGCACAACTTTTATTCTTATCCTTCAACATCAAGATTTTTTATATACTATAGTATTGTTAATATATTTTATATACATATATATTATAATTTGACATATAGTATATATTATATAGTACATGTTATATTATATATTATAACATATAAACATAAACATATAAACTATAAAGTATAACATATAAACTATAAACTATATAAATTATATTATATAGTATATATATATATATATATTATATAGTATATATTATATAGTACATAGTATATATTATATAGTATATATTTTATTATATATCATTACATATAAACTATAAAGTATAACATATAACACATAAACATATAAACTATATAAATTATAAACTATAACATATAAACATATAAAAAATATTTTTTTTGAAAAACACATAAACATATAACTATATAAATTATAAAATATAACATATAAACATATAAAAAATATTTATTTGAAAAACGGATTAGACGAATCCGTTTTAGAAATAATTGTTCACAAAACGGATTCCTAGAATCCGTTTTATAAATACAAAAAAATGTAGCGAGGATCACAGATTCGAGACTCGAACTCGGGTTCGAATGAGTCCGTTATCTCTGGGGGCACCACGTTACCATTAGACCGCTATAGGCTATCGCTGATATTTTTGCACAACTTTTGTTCTTATCCTTCAAAATCAAGATTTTTTATATACTATAGTATTGTTAATATATTTTATATACATATATATTATAATTTGACATATAGTATATATTACATAGTATATATATATATATATATATATATTATATAGTATATATATATATATTATATATAGTATATATATATATATATATTATACTATATAGTATATATTATATAGTATATATTATAGAGTATATAATATATATTATATTATATAGTATATATTAGTACAATTGAACTCGAATTAGTACAATTGAACTCAATTATAGTGAAATCGAAATCAAATTAGTACAATTGAACTCGAATTAGTACATTATCGAACAAATTAGTTCAATTGAACTCGAATTAGTATAATCTCGGTCAATTATAGTGAAAATCGAACTCGAATTAGTACAATTGAACTCAACTATAGTGAAATCGAAATCAAATTAGTACTATTGAACTCGTATTAGTACAATCTCGGTCAATTATAGTACAATTGAACTCGAATTAGTACAATTGAGCTCAATTATAGTGAAATCGAAATCAAATTAGTACAATTGAACTCGAATTAGTACAATTGAACTCGAATTAGTACATTATCGAACAAATTAGTTCAATTGAACTCGAATTAGTACAATCTCGGTCAATTATAGTGAAATCGAACTCGAATTAGTACAATTGAACTCAATTATAGTGAAATCGAAATCAAATTAGTACAATTGAACTCGAATTAGTACAATTGAACTCAATTAGAGTGAAATCGAACTCGAATTAGTACAATTGAACTCAATTATAGTGAAATCGAAATCAAATTAGTATATAGTATATAACATATAACATATAGTATATAGTATATAGAATGTAGTATATAACATATAACATAGAATATAGTATATAGTATATAGAATATAGTATATAGTATATAGAATATAGAATATAGTATATTGCATATAGTATATATAGAATATAGTACAATTGAACTCGAATTAGTACAATTGAACTCGAATTAGTACAATTGAAGTCAATTATAGTGAAATCGAAATCAAATTAGTACAATTGAACTCGAATTAGTACAATTGAAGTCAATTATAGTGAAATCGAAATCAAATTAGTACAATTGAACTCGAATTGGTACAATTCAACTCGAATTAGTACAATATGTTATATGTTATATACTATATATTATATACTATATACTATATGTTATATGTTATATCTTATATGTTATATGTTATATGTTATATGTTATATGTTATATGTTATATGTTATATACTATATACTATATGTTATATGTTATATACTATATGCTATATGTTATATTATATGTTATATACTATAGTATATATATTATATTATATACGTATATAACAAATAACATATAGTATATAGTATATAGAATGTAGTATATAACATATAACATAGAATATAGTATATAGTATATAGAATATAGAATATAGTATATAGTATATAGTATATAGAATATAGTATAAAGTATATAGAATATAGAATATAGTATATAGAATATAGTATATATAGAATATAGTATATAACATATATGTATATACAATATATTAAAAATACTATATACTATAAAAAATCTTGATGGTAAAGGATAAGAATAAATGTTGCGCAAAACTTTCAGCGATAGCCTAGCGCGGCCCAATGGTAACGAGGCGCCCCCAGAGATAACGGACTCACTCGAACCCGGGTTCGAGTCCCGAATCTAAGATCCTCTTATCATTTTTTGACATTTATAAAACGGATTTCAGAAATCTGTTTTTCAAATAAATTAAATTTGTAAAACGGATTCCTGGAATCCGTTTTATAAATATTTTTTTTTTTAAAAAAAACCTGTTAACCAAATACGTTTTCTACTGGGGATGAAAAAAAATACAAGTTTTTTCTATTGTAACACCCAAAAAAACCTGTTCTAACAATCCAAAATAACAAAACAAATCGAAACACACAATCTAAACCAAAATATCATCAAAACCAAAATTACAGTAAATACCATCCAAATAATTCCAAACAAATCATCCAAACAAATTCAAATAATCCAACCAAATCCAAATGAACTCTCCAAACAAATCCGAATAAACACTAACAAATCTAATTTCCCCACTCATCACGAAGTCTAGACCTGTCGGTGCGAGGATGTGAAGACGGACACTCATCCACAACATGATTTGGATCACCGCATCTAGTGCACTGTCCCCTATCCCTCCTGCGGCGTGCCCGACGATCCATTTGCATGCGATATCGTCTCGTTTGCACGCGACCGGGTCCAGGCTTCAAGATCCTTCTCTCCCAGTGTGGTATCAATTTTCACTCGACCGGCGCCCATGTATCTGGATTACCAATCGGAACAAAACTCCAATTGCTAAATTGAGCTACACAGTTCTCCGTCCAAAAATACTCACTGTACAACAGTTTTGGGTCAGTCCCAACTGAACGACATACTGTTATCGCATGAGAGCATGGTTTTCTATGCGTTTTCCACTTCCGACAACTACAACATGCTCGGTTGTAATCTACCTTATACCTGTAATAATTCCCCAGTGATTTATATATATACCATATGAAAAAATTGAATGGACAAAGAAAAAAAACATATACTTACTTGTTTTGCCCTCTTCCACTAGCCCGTAAACCGGTTTCCACTTATATATGAAGTTGTCGGCGTCCCTAACTCTCACATTATGAGTGGCGGTTGTCTTCTCCAATTGCAAATATGCGTTAAAGTGCTCCCTAGCAATGGGACTCCCGCATCTCGTGGACTTGTTTTGTTCCTGTTGAAACAAATCCAGAGTTTTATGAAATGTGGCGTCTACCAAAGCTCTGCACGGCAGGAACCTAACCCCTTTCAGGACGTTGTTGTAACTCTCCGACATATTCGTTGTCAATGTGCCCCATCTGCGTCCTTGATCTTTCAATAGGGTCCACTTGTTCAAAGGAATTCGAGAAAGGTAATTGTGTGCTTCGGAACTCAATGCCAACAGTCGCTATTCTGTCCCTCGAAACTTTCGCTCCGACAACTGCGAACCCAATTCCTAACACCAAGTCCGAATTTTCTTACTCCTGAACTTAGTCACCAAGTTGCTTCGAAGGTGTCGAAGGCAAATCCGGTGATACGCAGTGAGTTCTTGCCAATCTGCTAATGATTCAATGGCACTGAGTAGGCCCGCATCCCTGTCGGAAAGAACGCAGATCCGTCTCTGGAAGACTACATATTGCCGCAGATTCCTAAGGAAAAATGACCAACTGTCTGTGCTTTCTTCATCGACAAGCGTATACGCGACTGGCAATAGGCGCTTATTCGCAGTCTTTGCCATGGCCACAAGCAATTTTCCCTTGTAGGATCCACGCAAATGTGTGCCATCGACGCTAATAACCAGCGGGCACATTTGAAAAGTTTGAATGGCGGGACCAAACGCCCAGAATACGAATTTGAATTGTCTGTCTCGAAGTTGTCGCGCCATTTCCCCACCCTGCCATTCCGACTCTACAACTGTGGAGGGATTCGTTCTTTGAAGCGCGGTAAAATACCTACACATTACAAAACAGTTTCATAATAAATAGATAAAAATAGCAACAGACAAACAACACATATATTTGTAATTAATTTTTGCTTACTGAGGGAGTTCTGCAAAGTTCGATTCCCAAGTGCCATATACACTCTCGATGGCTTTTCTCCTTCCGTGCCATGCCTTCTTGTAGCTGACATCCACTTTCCAGCACTGTTTCACATCAGCCTGGATCACGTTGACGCCGTACTCCACTTTCTTTCGAATCTTATTACGAATGAGATTTGAAATCATTTGGGCGGTTACATTTCTGTGGTCATTTCTCTCTACCGGTTGCATACAAGTATGTCTATCAGTCCATTCAGTTAGTTCCCACATTTCATGAACCCACCTGGACTTAGTCACCCGAGCCTTCCACACAAGGCGGATCTTCACTAGATCTGCAGACCACTTTGAATGACTTTTGATTTGAATCATGTACCCGAATCTCCCGCAATCTATCGACGTTCCAACCAATTAAAGCCATTTGGGCTTCTTGCTTGCTCCGAAAAACTATACCCAAACATATGGTCTCAATGTCGCCATTCCAGCGTGGAATAGCATACTCGTCCTCATCTATCCTGGACGGGTCCCGTTCACCCATCTCGCGGTATACGTGCCGACCACCACTAGGAAAGGAAAATTCTTCTTCAATGAACTCGGCTTCACTCTCCTCATTCACCGATCAATCTGATTCGGTTTCTGAGGTCTCGTCTGTGAAATCATCTTCACCGAGTGTGAACTCTTCGTCACTTTCTTCCCCGTCTTCATTTGCCCTTTCTCTAATTGGTGAGCTTGTCCCTTCTCCAAAATTACGTAGATGAGAAGTCGACGTGCCCTCATCCATTCCCCCGTAATAAGGAGTAAAATCCTCAAATTGTGTGACCGGTGTAATTGCCTCCAACGATAAATGCAAATACACAACGGACATAAGAGGAGATAAATAAATCCACTCAAGAGCACTATCGTTATCGAGTCTTCCGGCAATCCACGAACCATCGCGTTGACGAAACATTAAAGTAATAGCTTGAATTGTCCAACCTTCTCCAAACCGAAAATTTTCATTAATCATCTGTACCAATTGTTCATATGATATCCTCCCCGTAATAACAAATGAACCATCCGCACTATCCATAAATGAAACAAAATCTCTTAACTGATCCCTCGCAAATTGCCAATACAAATTAACAAAATACGGACCACAATACGCCATTTATACCTGTTGCAAACAAATACTTTCAATTCTTCCCAATTACAACAACACATAATGTGTAATCCAACACCCAAAAAATTCAATTATTCTTTAAACCCATCTTTTTACTCTAACGAAAAAACCAAAAAAAATATTCTCAATCGATTAGTCCTCCAAAACCCTAATACTCATAATCCAACAATAACATACAATTTACCTATATTTCGAATAAATTGGAAGCCCTAATTCTAATTATATCCCTAATTTCAAAAAACCCTAAGCCCAACAACAACCAATACACAATTGACAATTTAGAATAAAATTCTAATCTCCAATTCAACATACACACATAATCGATAAACAATTAACAATTCACAATCTTCAAACACCACCACATTCAAATATACTATAACAATTACTAATTTTCAAACAACTCCAAACAATGTCAAAAGTTGAGATAAGTCAATATACCTCGTGCGGATGACTTAACCGGAAATGAGGTTCGTGTTGTTGTTGTCGATTCACGTCGGAGTGGCGATTGGATCAAGTTTTTTTTTTTTTTTTTCCGATCGCAATTTTTTCTCTCTTCACTGTGAAGTCGCGCAAATGAAATGGGGATGAAGAAGAGAAGATTTGTTGTTATATTCAATTGTAAAACGGATTTTGTAAATACGTTTTATACCTATTTAACTGTAAAACATATTTATTAAATACATTTTTCAATATTTTTTTTAGTTAATTAAAAACGTAATTATATTATACGGTTTAAAATATTTTTTTTTAAATTTAAATTTTATGAATTAAAAACGTATTTAATAAATCCGTTTTTCAATACCCCAAAAGTCAATCAATTTAGGATTTTATAAAACGGATTTATTAAATCCGTTTTTCAGAACCCCAAAATCAATCAATTTAGGGTTTTATAAAACGATTTAATAAATACGTTTTTCAAAACCCTAAATTAATTGATTTTTGGGGTTTTGAAAAACGGATTTGTTAAATCCGTTTTATAATTATTAATTTTTATTCCATTCCTCTCTTTTTCTGATGAAATGTTATTACAAAAACGGATTCGGGAAATACGTCCTTTTTTTTCCACTGTTTTTTATTTATTTTTTTTATTTTTTTCCATTTATTTTTTTTTTAAAATAAATAAACTACCCTTCAAAATTCAGGGAGCTCTTCCATTTAAAATCCAAACATATTCAAAATTTGAATAATGAGTTATGCAGATTGATTAATTTTATGAGTAGTTTAACTTAGATCGATTTGCTATCTTACTAGGTGGGCTGTCCAGCCTAGGCAATTGCCTAGTCTGAACTTTTTTTGCTAACTACATAGTTTATAGGATTAACATGTGTTAATTAAAAAATATATATTTAATAATTTTAAAAATATAAAATACAAGTTTTTATTTTAAGATTTTAAATAATTCTTACAAAGTAAATTATTTTTTATTTAAAATGATACACCTCGCTTGTCAGATTCGACAGTATTATATTATAATAATTTTGCTACTTATACCGTATGATAAGCTTGGTAGATAAATTTATCATTTTTTAATTATAATTGATAAATATTTAAATTTAATTATTTTTATTTATATGTACGATATGAATGTCAAATTATAGATTGTGAAAATATGAGTAATTTAATTTATCATATATAAAAAATAATAACAAATATAAATGCTATGAACTTATAAAATGTATTTATAATTTAAGTTAGCTAAGTGTTTAAATTTGAAAGTTCTAACAAACATGGATAAATGTCCATAATTATATGGACTACTTCGAAGCCTTATAAATTAATATTAGAATTACAAAGTGTTAAAAAAGTCTACAAAGAAGATAATCCATAAGGACCTCTTTATAAAACAACATAAATAAAAATGATGACATATATATTTTTTAAAATTAATAAACTATATTTCAAAATGACTTATTTATAACTTATTAAAAAAATGATGGAAAATGGATTGTAAAATATTTTTGCTGTACTTCTTAATAATAATAAATTGCATAATCAAATAGTCAGACCGCATTCTTAATTTCATTTTGAGGAGTCAAAGGTAATTTGAATAGACAATCGATTGCTTCATCGTTTATTTAATTGTTATACTTTATGCAATATTGTTGAAAGCTTTTTTTAACTATTTTTTGCCCCACCTCATAAAAATTTCTGAATCCGCCGCTGGGTGGGCATGCAATGAGTCGTTGCACGAATGACATTTAGACCAGTCTGACAAAGCCACCCAATTTAACTAATAAAGCATCTATTGTATGGATGATTATCGTACCATCAATAATGCACTTTAATCGTATAATTCGCAAACAATCGTTAGATATCTAGTGTCGTTACAGAGACGATGATGACGACCCCAATAATATTATGGAAGAAATATTTCATACAATCCTTAAATGCTAAATTCTTCTTAAGATATATGTGTACACACCAACATATACATATGATTAGTACATGGTCACCAAGTAGCACTACAAATAGGAGCCATACAAGGCACAAACTTTTAATGGTTATGTACAAGAAAGCCACCACTTCCACAGCAAACTATACACACTGAATAAAAAGCTTCTTCACCCATATTTGTATCAAGCGCTGAAACCTCGAGAAAGTGAGCTCCAAGGATTGGAAGGGAAATTAACACAGGCTTGAGCTGATGCCTCTGCCATTTGCTCTTTCGCAATGCCTGCGTTACATATGTTGGCAACCAATCGCATGTGTTTCATTCCGTACTGTGATAGGGACCCACAATGTGTCTCAAATGTCCTAACCTGTGTAGCATAGTACATGATTGATCAACTGCCTTTTCATCTCATTTCTTAGAGGTCGTTAGAATGTTGTGTCAAGGGTTGAATTACAAAACTACCCCTGGATTACAAGAAATGTCTTGTTGTCACTTAAAGTTACAATTACAACAAGATTTTTTGTCTTTGTTACACGAATAACTTCATCATGTAGACAGAAGTTTGTTCTGGCACATGATATCAAGAGCCAAAACATAAACTAAATTGAAGTAGAGGCTAAATTTTGATATTTTACCATAGATTTAAGGCAATTCCAGTCATCAACAAGAGGTTGGCCGGCAGGTCGTGCAGATATCATCATTTGAGAACCCTTCTCCATTCCAAAAAGAAGTTTCCCAATCAGCTTAAAGCTGTTATCGATGTGTGTACGGTGAGCCATAGCTTCAGCAAGTTGCTTTTGAGCTTCAGACTTCCTGTCAGAGCCTTCCGGAGCTTTCCTGAACTGCCAGTGGTGGAAAAGAAATCATTTTAACGTCTATAAGTGCTAATTATGAAAAGCTAGGTTGTCTAGTTACAACAAATCGACAGCCTATTATAAATTTTGTGTAAATAGCTCGCCTCTAAATTAGTTCAACATGTTATTTAACTGATTTTTGTTTTACAATAGATGCAAGTACCTTATGCCAAAAATGTAAAAGATCAGCATCCCGCTGGTTAATAGCTTCAGAAGATGGGTGAAGAGAATTATCATCCACAAATGTATAATTGTCGTTTGTTGGATCTGTTCCCATATACACGAAGAGACTCTCTACACTTAGATTCAGATCACCATATTGCATGACGTGCGAACCCATGTAAGAGTTGTCCTTTGCTGTCCGCTTTTTAACCTGAAAATGCATACAGAATTTTTATTTATTCTATACAGTAAACATTAACCACAATGCTCTGAATTTAGCATAATTTTTATTTAGTTAGGACGAGAGTCCCATTTTCAGGTGACACACACGTCGCCTTGATAAAATGATCTGAATTTAGCATAATATATGCAAAGGGACAGTTTCACGGTATCTTACCAGTTGATACTGCTGATTCAAAGTTTCAGTCCGGAGATTGTGTATGTCGCTGTATAGTACCACAATGCAAATATAAGTTCAAGAGAAGAAAAGAAACATTGAATAGAAATTAAAACTTGTTTTCATTGATGGTGTTTATTACTTTTGGGTATGTATGTGACTTGCTTTGAGAAACCAATCTTTCAAGTAACAATAGAGTGGGTAATCAGCTGTACATGACTGGATGACAAGCAAGATATTTATTTATTTTTTCGAAACAAACAATCTAATTTGAGAAATTGAAGTTATATGAGATACCTGTCTTCCATCCAGGCAATACTATAGAGGTCACCCAAGCAAGTTTCGTATTCAGGGGGAGGAGAAGGGTACTGGCCAGGGCAATAGGTTCCCCAGCTACTCTCATATGCATTAGATGCAGTTGTCACGTATATATCCAAATCTTGTGCAAGAAGACCTTCAAATATACTCCCAGATTCACAAGCTTCCAAGTAAAAAACCTATAACACCAATTGTCAAATATTTTCATCTTTCTTTCTCTTTTCTTTGTTGTCTTGTTTAGAATATAATATAATTTGTTTACCAAGCTCTTGTATGTTCCGGAATCATGCTTCTTTCTCAAGACGTCATTTAGATCATCGGCGTATATATAAGGACCGGTGGGCATCCCTGAGAACATCATGAGATTTTAACATCATTACATGAATAATTGATAAGAGATTTGATTAAAAAATGAGAAGAGTCGAGATTTGATTACAAACCGAGTATTCCAGGACCACCATGATCGGTATAATAGACAAAGATATGATCGTTGGGAGAACTATCCAAAACCTTTCCACTACCGCCAGTGAGTGCAGTTTTATTGCCAAGAAGAACAGCATAAAAGTTGTTTGCCGTCACTTCATCTCCAACATAATCCTGTTGCAAAAACTCCATAAAATTCCATAAGAAATGAATTGATTGAAACGAAACAGAAACAAAAACCGAAACCGAAACCTTTGGAACTCCGTGGTACACATCCTGACCACTCGGGTTGTTTATGATGACACCTGGCCTGGGATTGTCCGGATTGTAGGCAATGTCATCATACATAAAAACAATGATATTTTCATCCTTGAGACCACCCTTCTTCATTATTTGATATGCATGGCATACATCAGCCTATATCATATCATCAAAGGACTTACGTTAGAACCAAACCAACTAACTAGTTACTATACAAAATATGCTCATAAAAGAAAAGTATCCAACTACTTCTTCTTCAAAACAGATATAGTTGAGTTTCTACATATGGATATGGTGTTCCATAAAAATAGATTAGCCTTAAATAGAGTATTTAATTTATACAATAATTAGTTTAGAGATTAGTAATTATTGATGCTTCTAACATTAGGCTGTATAGAAAAACAAAGAATTCCCATCTCTCCTTGGACAGCCCCTGCAGTGGATGCCTTTGGGGTGGCTGACGATTCTCTGGATCTGATCAGCATCCCTATTAGTAATTAATATTTTTTTTTTACATCCCTATTAAGAGATTAATTTTTTTTAAATATTCTAATTGGTTTTAATGATATAGTCACCATTAGAATCGCTAAGTAATTGCTATAAAAATCATTTTAATATTTTTTAGATAATTAATTGGTCACGAATCCTCAAAATTATAAAAATTACATTAGTCGTTATGCTTTTATGCAATCAATATAGTGATTCATATGTGGTTAAATGATATGTATTGTCTAGTTTTATTAAATAGTATTAATCCTGTACAGTGGACGAGTAAGAGATATTCATTAATAGTTATAAATAAAAAATTCTTATTAAATAATATTTATAAATTAAAAATATGGAATCAATATGTAATACAATTTACTTATATTAATTTATTGAAAATGTTATATAAAGTTTAAATTGTGCAAAATTACATAAAAATATCTATTTAAAATTAATACACAACCCGTGCGATGCACATAACTGATAATAAATTACATTATATTTGTTTCAAAGTAAGTGTCATTTTAAAATTTTTATTCAGAAATCGATTTGACTATAATGTGATTCCATAAAATAGTTATTTTGGTAAAAATTTTATCATATATTTAACAACATATGTGAATAATAAGTATAAATATAAAATTTTTATTGTTTCGTCAATTAAAATAAATTTATTTTTTGATAAACTATTCAATATATTATATATCAAATTTAAACTATGCAACTAATGAAGGTAATAGTCGCAAGTTTTGTTAATATATTATATACCAAATTTAAATCATGCAACTAATAAAGGTAATAGTTGTAATATTTGACCAAAATAATTATGTACATTAATTACATTAATTTAGGCGATATTTTTCAAATTTTGGCCAAAAAATTTTCCCAGTTTAGTAAATCTGCGGGAAACCAAATGTTTTTTTACTGATTTTTAGTTACTATTTCAAGTAAATATCATTGCTTCTTTATATATTAATAGATGATCAAATTTTTAAAGTGTGATACAATGATCTAACTTATAATTTTAATATTATACCCATATATAAAATTTATAATATTTTACTTCTATCTGTGCACCAACAAAATCGAGGAAGATGAGAGGATGGGGATGAAATTATTTTGTTTATAGGTAAAGCACTTGTTTTGATTATATGGTTGTTTGTGTTTTTGTGTTTATTATTGCAGTAGGTGATGTTTAATATTCTCAATTATTGGAGTTGTTTGAGTCACAATGGGTTCAGTAATTTTTGTTTTATGTTTACAATTTTCATTATGAGGTCGAATTCAGGCGGATGTGCTATTTCACTTATATAATCCGTTTTATAAACTCCTTTGTAATTATATTTATTTTATTAATAGATCTAGAGTTTTTTTCCCTTTTTTGTTTTTCTTTTTTGTTTTTGGAATTAGATTATAAATAAAAGACAATTACAGAGAAAAAGGCAAAAGTCAGAAAATGAAAATAAAATTAAAAATACAAAAAATCAGGGGGCGTATGACCTGGTGCCTGTAATTTCCGTAACCAGAGGATCCCGCTAATAGGACGGCCCATCTCTTCCCAACCGAATCATCACCTTCGGATGGGAGCTTTATCAAGTCATGCCGGCAATTACCGACGGTCAGGATTGAGAGTGCGACGAGGACAAATACACCAGCGCCGTAGCGTATCCACATCGCTGGAATCTCCACTTCTTCTCTCTTTTGTTTACTAAGATATTTAATTTATTGTGTATGGTCTGAGAATCAATCGACTGATGGGTATATATAGAGGAGTAAGATTCCAGTGACGTCTGCATAAAGTATCTTTGGATTCTCTGCTTTGCGATACATGCTGTTTGTGCAGTCATCTCACATTAAGGCCCGTTTGGCATCACAGAAAATGGGGATTTTAAAAAAATGTTGAAACTGATGATAAGCCATCATATTATTTACTTNCAAAGGAAAATAAAACGAGAACAAAATGGCAACAAACTCAAATATAAGGGGGAATTAAGGATAATTCATAATCTATTAGTGAAGAGAAAAAAAGGGGGCAGGGGCGGATTTAAAAAATTTAACTTGGAAGACTAAATAATTTTCAATAATCACATACGTCATTAAAAAAAAAAGTTGCATTTTTAGAATAGAAAAGAAAAAGAAAATAGTTCAAGAAAATACATATCGTTCAAAACTTTGTGACTATTAGAATTGTGCCCGACGTTCTCTCTAAGTCATGAAACATGTCGATGATTGACTCGGTAGTAATAGATCTTGCAATTTTTCTTTTAGCAAAGATAGTAAAAGAATTTACGAGAAAGTCATATTCCATTTTACTTCGAAGTTTGGATTTAAGTTAATTAAAATAGTTTGATTAGTTTCATTAATAAGAAAATAATATCCCCTTCCCTTTATATATAATTGCGGAATGTGCTGAGCTTAAGTGGCAGTCTCGCACGCTTCGTAGTCCTACTTGGCGAAAAAACATGCTTCGTAGTTTGATTTGGATAAAAAATAATATTATTTTGATCAATAATTTTAGGTTCGAACGTTACAAAAATATTAAAAAACTAACTTGTTAATCCTATTATAGTTTGACTAATATAACCCTTAAGTTGTATTGGAACTTTTGGTATGATATTGATTGACTAATATAACCTTGATTTCTTTTAGAAACTCTCAACCGACTCATTAATTTTCATGAAAACTTCGAATTAGTCTAATAAATTGATTGGTCGAAAAATGTGCACGTTTTATATATTTAATAGGGTATTTTTATACACTTAGTTTATTCGCACATCTTTATTTTTGACTTATTTATTATTTAGATGGATTTATTTTATTTGGTATTTTATGTATTATTTTTCAGTACATTAGAGTATTTTTGTGTATGGCGAAATATTGGGTAAGAGCTCGAACAATACATTATCACTCATGGGCCCGACGGATATTTGGTTGAAGGCCCAAGAAGAAAATTATTTATTTATGGGCCACTAGTTCTAATTTAATGGTTTTTGTCTTAGTGATGACTAATGCGTGGCCCGTGCGATGCACGAAAAAACAATATTACGATTATATTACGAAATAAATATATAAATAACATTAATCATGATTTATTCATTGTTATTAAATTAAACCGGGTTGGACACTATCCGACCGGATGGACCAAGAACAGGTTTGTAACCAATCTAGTTTGCTTGAATAAAATATTTGCTCTCGAATCCATCAACACCAGTCGGTTGGACTGGTAGGATCGATACGATTTTCAAAATAAATTTTGTTATATTTAAAATTATTTTAAATAAAATTACATATTTAAATAAAATATAAATTTATAAATTATTTATCAATTAGTTTAAACATTTGAATTTATAAATTGTTTAGATATCTAAATAACACATTTTATTTAAACTTATTACAAAAAGTACTATATATATATATATATATATATATATATATGTTTATAAATTAAAATCTAAACAAACCACAAATGATTTAATAAAATAGCTTGATCGTTTCGATTACGGTCCAGTTCTGAAAACCTTATATTTACTGTACATTAATAAATATCATAATAAAATATTATTTAATTCACATAAATATTAATAAAATGATATATAAATATTCATAAATCATTAAACATGTCGTCATAAAAGTATTGTTTATACGATTATTTAAAGTTTGGACTACATCACATTCACGTAATAAAATATTTTTAATATAAAATTTATATTTAGGTTCAATAGTCGATTTGGTGTGGTCGAACTGATACATAACTTAGTCACCTGAGACCAACCAAGTTGTGTCAAGTTTTTTGACTATTTTAAATATCACCTAAAAGTAATTCAATCAACTTGGGCAGTACCCTTATTCAATCACTCGATTGATCCGAAGAAATTATCTTATTTTCTTTAAATATATTTAATTTTATGAAATAAAAATATTTTATGATTCATATAATAAATGTCTACACCAAATGATAGTATATTAAGATTATAAATTATATATCTAAAGATGAATTAATTATACTTTATGCATATTAATAAAAAATAAACATAGTAATTTTTAAAAAAAATTAAGATTAATTGATTGATTATGCAATTCAAAGAATATTTTTAGCGTTCAATATTTTTTTTTAAAGACACAAATATAAAGACATAGATTCTAAAACTTTTGTTATATTTTGAATTGAGATTTTATAAATATAGAGACCGAAATTTTAATGTTGTTCGTTGTTTTTAAGAAAAAAATAAAAATAAAAATATACACACTTAATAAATCTTATTTGAATTTTTTAAATAATAAAATGAACTAAAGTTCGAAATTTAAGGTAATATTTAATGATGTATGATTTTTAAAGAAAAAAAAGGAAAAATAATAAAACTTACTATTTATAGACTGCATTAAATTCTGATCTATTTTTTGCTACTATTTTTGGTAAATGATAATTCTTATTATATATATATATATATATATATATATATATATATATTTGACTAAAAAAAGAACAACTGATTTTGAGGGCCGCAACTAATTAATGTTGGAAGAGTTTTGATTGGCTGGGAAAATTGGATTTGCTTGGAAACCAAAACCAAGTGATTGGAGAAAAGAAAATACACACGCACGCCACAACAACAGTTCGAAGGATAGAGATTTTATTTACTGAAGGGGATTTATTTTTTTGCGAAAGCATAGGGATTTATTTACTGAAGGAGATAATTTTATGTTCTTTTTTTTATCTTTTCTTTATTTTTATTAGCATGTTAGGGTAGTTTTTTATCCAGTTTTAGGAGATGTTTGGACCCTAATTTTGATTTGTGTATGAGTTGAAGAATCTTTATTTATTGTTAGTTAATCGAGACGCTGTATTTATTTTTGTTGATGAGTTGATTCATGTTATATGTTTATAACGTTTATGAATTATGGTGTTTAATTTAGTTTGACCAGCTACGTTAAATGTTAAATATTTATAATTTAATTGTTAGATTCGAGACTTTAATCTGTAATTGTTATTGTCTTGTTTCGTTGTAGTAAACTAGGGATCGTGGGGTAACATGAACATAAACTAAATGGTCCGAGCTTACGCGTTTGATAGGAATTATAGTACCGACCGGGGTTAAGCCTAATGGCCAAACTAAATGAGAAGGACCGTGGGGGGTTCGACCTGCTCGAACAGTTGAGCATATACTCGGGTTCGGTTGGGCGTCGACCCACTCGGGCGGTCGAACTTGGACCCAGGTCGACCGCAAGGCAATAGTGAGATGAGCTTAGCAGCGGCCTATGCACCCCAACATCGACCTATGTGCCCCAGCAGCGGCATATGCACCCCAGCATCGGCCTATACGGCCCAACATCGACCTATGCACCCCAGCAGCGGCCTATGCGCCCTAGCAGTGGCCTATGCACCCCAACACCGACCTATGTGCCCCAGCAGCGGGATATGCGCCCCAGCATCGGCCTATGCGCCCAGTATCGGCCTATGCGCCCCAACGTCGACCTATGCGCCCCAGCAGCGGCCAATGCGCACCAACATCGACCTATGCGCCCCAGCAGCGGCATATGTGCCCCAGCATCGACCTATGCGCCCCAACATCGACCAATCTACACTAGGTCGGTAGATGCCCAAGTCATAAGGCTCGATCCTTATCTCGACCGTGCATCGACCCGCTCAAGGGTCGATTGGTCCAAGGAGTCGACCCCCGACCATAGCGTCGACCGGTGAAGGGGCTTAGGGTCGAGCCTTGGCCCTCGAAGTCATCATATGCCAGGTGCTTGGACAATGAACGTCTAAGGATTTATGGTCCCGAGGACCGTACAGCTAGTCACTATATAAGACGTAAATTCACCGACGAGAGGGTAAGGTGAATTCATTATTTCACTGCAACATTTATTACGCACGATTCTCTCTCTCTCTCTCTCTCTCTCTCTCTCTCTCTCTCTCTCTTTATGGTTGGATACTGACTTGGGCGTCGGAGGGTTTTGTGCTGGAGCAATTTCGGCGCTTTGCAGGTACCGGCGAACTCAAGTGCATGGACTGAACCACACCCACCGACCTACCATTCAAAACCGAAGAGGACCTGATGAGTAACTGGAGTCATTAATTTGATAAGGTCCAAAATGAATGACTCCTGTTCCTCATCAGGTCCTCTTCGGTTTTGAATGGTTGGTCGGTGGGTGTGGTTCAGTCTATGCACTTGAGTTCGCCGGTACCTGCAAAGTGCCGGAATTGCTCTAGCACAAAACTCTCTGACGCCCAAGTCAGTATAAAGCCATATATATATAGAGAGAGAGAGAGAGAGAGAGAGAGAGAATCGTGCGTAATAAATGTTGTAGTAAAATAATGAATTCACATTACCCTCTCGTCGGTGAATTTACCTCTTATATAGTGACTAGCTGTACGGTACTCGGGACCATAAATCCTTAGACGTTCATTGTCCGAGCACCTAGCATATGATGACTTCAAGGGCCAAGGCTCGACCCTAAGCCCCTTCACCGGTCGACGCTATGGTCGGGGGTCGACTCTTTGGACCAATCGACCTTTAGGTCTGGTCGACCCTTGAGCGGGTCGATGCATGATCGAGATAAGGATCGAGCCTTATGACTTGGGCATCTACCGACCTAGTGTAGACTGGTCGATGCTGGGGCGCATAGGTCGATGCTGGGTCACATATTCCGCTGTTGGGGCGCATAGGTCGATGTTGGGGCGCATAGGCCGATGTTAGACGCATAGGCTGATGCTGGGGCGCATAGGTCGATGTTGGGGCGCATAGGCCGATGCTGGGGCGCGTAGGCCGATGCTGGAGCGCGTAGGCCGATGTTGGGGCGCATATGCCGATGTTGGGGCGCATATGTCGATGCTGGGGCGCGGGCGCATAGGCCGCTGCTGGGGTGCATAGGTCACTGCTGGGGCGCATAGGTCGATGTTGGGGTGCATAGGCCGCTGCTAAGCTCATCTCACTATTGCCTTGCGGTCGACCTGGGTCCAAGTTCGACTGCCCGAGTGGGTCGACGCCCAATCGGAGCCGAGTATATGCTCAACCGTTCGAGCATGTCGAATCCCCCACGGTCCTTCTCATCCAGTTCGGCCATTAGGCTTAACCCGAGTTGGTACTGTAATCCCTATCCACTACTCCCCTATATTTACGAGTATACGAAGCGAAGCTCGTTTAATTGTAAATATAATGTTCGTGCGCCTTGATATCGCTACCTCCTAACATTCCTTCAAGGAGGAAGAGAATTTTCTTTGTTTGGCCTCCACCCTACACCTTCCAATTTTTGTCGAAGTGGCTACATAAGCTGCTTTCCCAACGAAGTAAGCCTAAGAAGCATCCCCATTGGGGGACCGTTAGTCCGGGAGTGGAACAAAGAGCCTGTCAACATAGCATTCCACCACTTGACTACCGAAAACCCACCTCACTATGATACTATAGGTATTAATCGTCAACCCTCCATTACTTGGTGGGTTGATGATATCGTGCGGGGCAACCACCTTGCGTGGGTCGACCGCACCGCGCGGGTCAAGCTCGTTGCGCCAGTCGACCATATCGCAGGTCAATCGCGCGCCCGCGTAGGTCGATCGCGCGCTCATGTGAGCTCGATCAGGCGAGATAAGGATCGAGCCTAAGAGCTCGATCACACATAGTTGGGGATCGAGCCTGAGAGCTCGATCACGCAACATGATCGTGTATGGGCCTCGATCTATGACCTTCGACCTGCGAGCCTCGGTCTTGTGAAGCAATGTGTGAGGTTCGATGTGTGAGGTTCATTTTGTGTTGCTAACGCATGGTTCATGATGTGTACGTGCTAGATGCGTGATCTTCGGTCTTTGAAGTGTCGACCTTCAATACGCCGAACCTGCGAGGCGTCGATCTCTGGTGCATGGTCTGCGATGCATCGGCCGGCGTATCGATCTACGCTGCATCGACCGGCGAGGCGTCGATCTTTCGACCTGCAAGGCATCGACGTACAAAACGTCGACCTGAGGGCGCCGGTCTGCGCTGCATCGACCAAAGAGGCGATGACGTACAACCTGCGAGGTACCGACGTAAGAAGTGTCGAGCTGCGGGGCGTCG
This sequence comes from Striga asiatica, assembly GCA_008636005.1. Taxonomy (NCBI): domain Eukaryota; kingdom Viridiplantae; phylum Streptophyta; class Magnoliopsida; order Lamiales; family Orobanchaceae; genus Striga; species Striga asiatica. Next base: position 39,118 of record BKCP01008382.1, read on the forward strand.
GTCTGTGCTGCATCGACCGGCGAGGCGTCAACGTCGGTCTGTTATTTGCACATGAGGAATCAGAGCTCGACCCACGTTCAAGGTGTCTGAGCTCGATTCTTGCGTATGATGTGTCGGGGCTCGACCTCTGCTTTTGAGGTGTCCGAGCAAGATCCTTGCGCTTGAACGCGATACGTCGTGCCATGGTGCATCAACTTATGACGTATCGGTCTTCGTCATGTCGACCTTCGTGGTGTTCGACCTGCGTGGTGTCGGCCTTCGTGGTGTCGACCTGTGTGGTGTTCGACCAGCGTGGTGTCGACCTGCATGGTGTTCGACAGGCGTGGTGTTCGACCATCGTGGTGTCGACCCGCGTGGTGTTGACCTGCGTGGTGTTCGACGTATGGTCCTTCGGGATTTCGACCTTCTTGCCCATGATGTGTTTCTTACTTCGGGTTTTGACCCTCGCCTTGTAAGGATCTATCCCCGGTTCAAGGGTGTTGTAAGGATCGATATTCATTGTCTAGGTGCGAGGTCGATACCTGGTTTGTTCGATCCCGAGCGTGACGCTAGGTGTGAGGTCGGCATTTGGTGTGGTTCGATCCCAGTTCAGGTCATGCCTCGGCTGGCTCGATTCATGAGGCTTTATCCCATATCAGAGTCTGTTGCTTAGACTAATCTATTTTCCTAGAAATTAATGCGGCTAGTGTATTAAATCCAGAGAGCTTATTCTAGGTTGTCCGCTAGTTAGGTTTAGTTGAAGAGCTTATTTCGATTAAATATTCAGTAAAGGAAAATTCGGTTAACAGAGCTTATTGTTAGCTAGGGTTGGTAATTCATCGGCAATTTAGAGAAAACGTCGGAATTAATTAACGGTAGATTTAGATTGAGTGATAACTGAACCAAAAAATTGGACTTCTCTTATATATTTGATTTTTATTTTATTTTGTCATTTTTATTTTAGTTTTATAAAATCAATCTCCCCCTTTTTACTGCTTTCTTAGTTTCAATTCAATTAATACGAGAATAATCACGATTTAGTTCTTACTTCTTGTGGGATAGACCCTTACTAGCCATTACTACTAGTTAGTAAAGGTTAGTATAGGAAAATTTTATAAATTTAAATTTGCCGCGTCGCGACGCGCGGTCATAAATACATATATTTAATTTTAAATAATTGTTGTTGTTATTATCATTTAATTTTAAAAATAATTTTTTTATCAAGTAGTACCGTGTAGTACATGGGTATTGTACTAGTAATACAATACAATAAAGAGAAATTTGCACCCCATACTATCAAATATACTTTATATTAAATATTTACACCTAATTATTTTTTATTTACAAAGATGCAAAATCACCACAACATAATTGCACATATACTAGAATTCAAATTTAAGTCAACTTATCATTTAATTAAGGAAGGAGAGGGATTACATGAGATTTTATGCTAACTCTCATTCTCTTCTTTCTCATCTCTCCCTATTCTATTTTCTTTTCTTTCCCACAAATAAACATAAAAAAAATCAAACCTTTTCGCAGAGAGAGAGAGAGAGGAGACGCGAGAGGTTGTATATGGAAGAAGGAGAAAAAAGATATATAAGATTAGGAAAAAGGAGAAGAAAAAGAAAAGTTTCAATTTTGTGTGAAGAAGAAACACAGAGCAAAGCTGCTTCACTGCACCTATATCGTCCGATTCATTGNTTTAAAAAAATAAATAGAAATATCACTTATGTCTTTGACTAAATGCACTATTTTAAATATAAAAAATGTTAACTAAAAGAAAATATTTCAGCTAAAAATGTAACATGTAATAGTAGTGATATATATATATATATATATATATATATATATATATATAAAACTAAGTTTCTAGATGTAGAACTTTACAATTTTGTTGTGCGTCATGTTTATTAAGTTTGTCACTATAATATATTAATTCAATATGTAATTTATTGGGGATTTCAAGTTTTGATCATAACCAGATACTGATAAATAATACGTAGCTCGTGTGATGCACAGATCAATCAATATTAAAATTAATTTTATAAATAGATTTTTGGTTATATTAACATATTTTACCATTTAAAGTGAGATCACAGTTATATTAGCATATTTTACCATTTAAAGTGAGATCACACTATTTCATAATTTATATACAATGAAAGAGGTTTATGTTTAATTTAAAAGTGGAAAGTTAACCTTTTGTTTAAATAGTTTGACTTACTTATATGGGAAATATTTTGAATGTAGTTCAAAATTGACTTTTTCAACCGTTGAGCCTGGCGGTGGAGTATTGACCTTTACAACGAAACTTTGAATTATATTACTAAGCTAAGGCTACGACTCCTATTCAAGACGGGGAGAGAGAATCTGCATGAACAACGCTCCTAGCAGCTGCTAGCACTTTTGCTAGCTCTATGCTTGCTCTTTGTACTATAGTCTCCACTCTTCTCCCCAGTCTGCAGGGGAAGGCACAATGATGAAAGTCTGAAACTGACAGAGGGGTGGGGGATTGGACCTTTTCGGGCAATGGATCGAGTGAACGGGCCACCTTTATGAATGTTTATGGGGGTATGCAGATTATGTTTTTAGCCCTGGTGGAGGGGTTAAAAATGCATAACCAATCCTCAATCAGTAGTTAACCGATCTTTTAAAAAAAAGCAGGCAAAAAGGAAAACTTAAGAGAGTATTGGTTTTGAGGTGGTGTCAATACCAGAGAAGAGAGCTCAATTACATCACACCGTTTATGTCATTTCCCTCATGTTAGCCAGTATTATGTCCCTGACATGTGGATTGTGAGTGGCAGGACCTACTAAGGTATCGAGACTAGAGTGCCTCAACCTTCAGATTTTTTTTGGTTTGAAGCAGCCACGACTTTTTCGTAGTCATTTCAAACACAAAAACTGACCATATCTAGAATAAAATTTTTCAACTAACAAAGCACATTGAAAGACCCTCACCTCCTGCATTGAGCAAATTGAAAGAAAAAAAGTCTTCCCTAATCAGCAATCAGATAATTCACGAATAGTTAAATCAAATTGTCGTAGGCTTCCAACAACCAATCGAGTCCTTACTATTCCGTCTTATGAAAAAACCCACTCAACTCGAGAATTTTTTTGAAAGAAATCAACGTTGGTCCATTAAACGGGTGCTATCGAGATGTGTGCGGGTGGAATTCCCAAGGGTAATCTTTGTCGGGGTAATTACCATCATTGTGAAACTGAATCTTCTGTCTCCTTATCCATAATCCTAGAGTTCCGAGAAGGTATTAATAAATAAGACGTCAATGCCTATGCACTCGAAAGATCACAAGCCTATTGTCCAATCATCTGTCCGGTAGTACATGAAACCCACGCATTCCAGCCTTCTGGCAAGCCAACCCCTTCTCGAATCGTAGTTCCAAACCCTGGGGCTTGCAAATAGATAGAAAAAAAACTATTCTCTTTACTAAATAAGTCTAATGGGATCTAGAGCGACATATATTGAGATCATCGGATTAAGTGGTTAGTGAGATGTCAAGAAAATGTCCAAGATTGGAATCCCGAGATTGAGAGACAGATATTTACCATGTCCAATATTGGATCATTTTCCGCTCACTCGCTTCTTTTTGCGCTGGATCGAACCAATCATATGGGTCACAGGGAACAAATTAACTTATTGACTTTTTATCCTTTTGCATTAGTTTTCAAAATTGTATGTCTAAATATTGTCCTACACTTTTTGCTTCTTACACTTTAATTTTCAAGATGGAAGGTGAAAATAGTCTACATTTTTGGAAAAATTTATGTATCCTATTTTTTTTTTTTTTTCCCAAACGNATTTATAACATAAAAACGAATAACAACCGAATGGTTCAAACAAGTACAACAATGACCATGGGAGACACACTAATAAAGTGTTCTAGAAACAAAGAAACACCATACGACTAAGGCGGGGATGCAACCTCCGAAACCTTAACCGAGAACATAGGACATACACACAGAAAAACAAAAACTGCAATAAACCCAATCAATCTGACAAGCTATTACAAGACTGAAAATAAAACTAATAAACTAAGCCCTCACTGCAACAAACTTCTGCCATTCTCGCCAAGCCCCTCTAGCTATGATTTCCTCTGGCATCCAAATCTTCTCGAATATCCAAAGGTTCCGAGATCGCCAAAGCCACCATAAAATGTACGTAGATAATTGTATCCTATCTTCGGCCACCTCAGATTTTTCAATAGAGCACACATGGTTCCACCACAGCCTGAATGCCTGCTTGCTTTCTTCCTCCCCTTCCCAAGATACTGGAGTGTGAGACCAAACTCTCTTAGCTCTGCTGCAAGTGATAAGTAAATGTTCTACAGTCTCTACTGCTTCCCCCACACATTCTACAAGTACTATCAATCTCCATACCTCTCTGTTTGACATTGTGGCTCACCGGTAAGACATTATTATAACATTTCCACAAGAAATGTTTTAGTTTCCCCTTCACTCTCAGCTTCCATGTTCTGCACCTGGCTTTTGTCATCATCCCAGCATCCCTACTACTCTCAGCTTCAGGAATATTCAGAACCTTGGTTTTCATCAGTTGGGAGTAAGAGCTAGCCACTGAAAACAGACCTTTGGCATCATAAGTCCACTTCCACAAATCAGGTTTATTGGGATCCAAGGTGCAAATCTCCTGAATTGCTATTCTATCTCTGTCTGAAAAAAGTTCTCTCAGCAGCCTTTCATTCCAATTTGTACCAGTTTCATCAAGAAGCTCACTGACCCACATGACAGGCACATTGGCATTTGCAACAAATTTTGGACTCTTGTGATTTAGATTGGGCACCCAGTTGTGATCTAAAATTCTGGTCTTCTTACCATCATTTATTTCTCTTGTCAGACCACCAGCAAACAAGGGAATCACTGTAACCCAACTATTCCACATCCAAGAGGCTGAAGAACTTTTTTTAACATCTAAGATAGAAGAGAATGGAAAGTACCTGTTTTTTATCACCTTACTCATTAACAACTCAGGCATGGTAGTAACTCTCCATAGCTGCTTTAGTAAAAGAGCTTCATTGAATAGTTTGTAATCTTGAAAACTCAAACCTCCTTCAACTTTAGGTATTGTGATGTTGTGCCATTTCTTCCAGTGCAATCCTCTTTCTTGCCCTTTCCTTTACTCCACCAAAAGAAAACAGTAATTCTACTAAGTTCATCACAGATTCCCAAAGGCAACTTGAAGCAAGACATAGAGAAAATAAATTTACATATCAATAAAAACATTTACATATCAATAAATTTGTCTAAAAATGTAAACATGTAAAATGGATGAAAATAATTTTTATTATTACGTTTTCCACAATAATAGATCTCAAAATTTGAAATTACCCATTTACATCAATATCTCATATAGAAAATTTGCAGTATTATAATATAATACATAGGAAAATCATCGTAAGTTTAAAGGTCGTGTTTCCCATTTCCCATTACAAAATAAAATATTGGCAGAAACAAATTAATTAAAAGTTAATTAATGATAAATCCTAACGTTCACAGGGAATATTATGAACAAATATTTATGGTACAAAATAATTGTGTTAAACATGGCCAAGTAACCACTATTAATACATGACCGATATAAATCAATAAAAATAATATTTATGCACTTAACTATGAACCAATATAAAATATTTAATCCACTTATATAGGATTTGTGGTATAAAAAACAAATTTTATTGCACTTATTGTACAAGTTGAAATATTTTTAATATTTGTTTATAAATTGATACATATTTAATTTTTTTTTATTTGTAGAATGTATGTTACTTAAGATAAACATACAATTTTACAAATTTTATTACATACAATTCATGAAAAACTTACAATATTTTAGATTCTTTCAAATGTGTTAACTAGGTTGTATTAAAATACTTTACTATTAGACAAATTTCATTGTGACTTTACACTATCTATATGTATAAAGGTTAAAAACTTACTTAAAATAGTACATGAGAAAATTCAATTTTTAAATTATTTTTAGTAAATGTTAATAAAATACTTACATGTACAAATTAATATACAGTTCTTTCATAAGTTTTGAATTTTTTATTGCAAATCACATCTTTCAGTTTTAGGTTTTTTGTTGCAAATTGCAGTTTTAATTTATTTTTCTTATATAATAATTACTTAATTGGGTAACTAAAATGTAGAGAACAATTTTAGTAATTAACCCACGATAAATGAGATGGAAAAAAATTGTACTGTTATATTTTGAAATTGAGAAAATTGCAAATTTGGTCCCAAAACTTTTGCTGTTTCCCACATTTAGTCCCAGGCACGTCAATTATAGTCCTTTTTGAATTTTCGTTGCCAAGATGGTCCCACGTCCGTCAATATTGACGGGGCTCGTGTGAGGACGTTAGATTGGACCAATTTTGCAATTTTGGGACCAATTTTGCAATTTTTCAAAAAAAAAAAAAAATGAATTCTTCAAATTCTTCAAGTATCTCTCATTTACTCAAAGCCGAAATGACATAATAAAATTAATTTACTATGAATATTAGGCGAGAAATAAATATTAAAAATAATTTTATAAAAATAAATATCGGGTGGAAAAGTAAATACGTTGATAAATTTTAATTTTGGGTGGAAAAGTAAATGATATAATTGCTAATTGTGTGGTATTTATTTTATTTTCTAATATTTTTACCGTCATTACTTAAAAAATATTAGCAATTACTTGAATATTAGTTAAATTAAAGGATATTTAGAAATAATATCATTTTAATTAAATAAAGCAAACCAAAAGACATAATCCAATTTATCAAAATAAGAAAAAATGTGAGTATGCTTACAATAATACTAATCCGTCTACACTTTTAAATATTAGTATAATGTGATAATTTATATATATCCTTACAAACTTTATAGAATAATACGAATTAAAAAAAAAACCCAATTTAAACTATTTTTTTTATTATTTTCTATTTTTATTTTAATAATTTTTTATTTATTAACTTGATTTTGACAACTATAAATTGAAAAATCTATTTATTTATGCAAATTACATCTACGTAAAAAAATTCAATTTTAAGCATAATAAAACAAAATTTGGCATTAAATTAAGCGAAAAATAGACATTTACTCCCATTTATTTATAGTAAAATATAGCATATATATATATATATATTTTGCATCTCATTTATCATGAACAAATTAATAAAATTATTTTATACACCTTTTGTTAAGTTACCCAATTAAATAATTATTTTATGTAAAAAAATCAAGTTAAACTTTAATTTAATTAAAAAAAAAATGTGAAAGAATTGTATGTTAGTTATATTTATTTTTTATAATTTATTAAAAAATAAACTAAATGTATTGTTAGGAAATAATGGTAATATACGTTTTTAACATTTACTAAAAAAATTTTAAAAAAATGTTTCTAATAAAAATAAATTTAAATAATTTTTATCACTTTCATTTTGAGAAAATTGCAAATTTGGTCCCAATACTTTTGCTGTTTCCCACATTTGGTCCTAGGCTATAAACGTTGACCGTTAAGTCTTGACGGAGTGGGACCATTTTGACAATAAAAATTCAAAAAGGACCATAATTGGCGTGCCTGAGACCAAACGTGGGAAACAACAAAAGTTTTGGGATCAAATTTGCAATTTTCTCTTTTGAAATTTTATTTGGCTACAAATAAGTAGAAGCAAATGCCTATTATCACTTGATTTAATGATAAAAGAGATGGTTCTGTATATGCGATTAAAACTACCAAAATGAGAACAATATCGTCCTGTACAAATCAACCATTGTCACTTGGATAATCATAATTCACGGCAAGAATTTGTGTATAAGAAAATGTTTAATATTATGGTTTTTGTTTTCATAATTATTTTATTGCTATAATGAGTATTTTATTAAAAAATTATATTCTCCAAATCAACACATTGAGCAGGCATCTCCAAGACAAGGCTACATGGTCCTTCAACCCAAGACAGGTTTTCACTGTGGCTTCTACTTATGCTCATTTAATTTATAACAAAATCTTGCAGCTTGATATTCCAGAGAATAGTACAAGTGCTGTTAATCTAAGGAAAATGAGGAACAGAAGCTGGAAGCTAAAAATAAAGGGCAAAGTGAAGCACTTTATATGGAAATGCTATAGTGGTATTCTCCCAGTTGCTACCAACTTGTATAAGAGAGGTCTCAAGATTGATAGCATTTGCATGCTCTGTGGCCAAGAACCAGAAACAACTGAACATGCTCTTTTTCACTGTCCAAGAGCTCAAACAGTCTGGAGATTGTCACATGTTCATTGGGAGGGGCCGGCTAAATTCCATAACAACTTTACACACTGGTGGACAGACCTTTGCCTAATAAAAGCTGAAAAATCCATTGATCACAGAATACAGCTTTCAACCTATATTTTATGGCAACTCTGGAAAACAAGAAATCTATGGGTCTTTCAAAAGCTCTGGACCCCTGAGCAGGTTGTTGTGAGCAATGCATTAAAAGAATGGCAAGAATTTTCATCTCTTTGAGCTTATTTATCTTAAATTTTCCTAGCTAGGCATTTGCAGTGGCTAGTTCTCTGTTTTTGGATAGATGTTCAAACATTTGGTTTAGTTTATTCATAGATCATATTGTATGGCTACTAACAGGTTTTCCACGCGTTCTTGCGGCTGTTACTATTGCCCGATTTGTACTTTTCTGTTTTCTAGGAAGCCTGTGAGCTCTCCTCTGATCCACTTTGGATCGTGGTCCGATGGATCCCGTGTACGATTTGAACATTTTATTTATGAGATAATATATTACCGTTTCGAAAAAAANTCATATGAAAAGACTTGTATTTGCTTTAAATATTATCATTTTTTTCCCAAAACATATTTTGTTACTAAATAAGGAAATTTCTTAAACATTATTTTTTTCATTTGGTAATTTTTTCTTTGCTATTGGAGGTGAGACTTTTATTTTTATCTTAGGCAACGTGATATCATTAGTTAATAAAAATCTTGTTGACCACCGACTTAGTAATTCATGGGTTATTCAAAAGATAAAACCGAATTATGGACAAATCAGCTATCAATCATAATGACGCTGATTTCAAGATAATCTTAAAGACGTCGGATAACACGAATGATATCCCTTTACAAATATCACATGACTTCGAAACCGCGCTTCCTTATTACCGACGTGACAATGACTTCAGCTATCACCGACTTCCCGAATTCCTCCACCGACGTGATTACAAACCTCAAAACTGACCGAGTTCATCAATTCCGAAGCAGGTGATGAGACGCCTACGCGACGTCCTTACGTTCTGTGCCCAACGTCATGATGATCGTGGACCCAACTGTCATAACCGCCCATTTAAAGCTACTTTTTGCGTAATCCCGAGTAATTGGAGAATCTCAAGCAACGTGTAACGAAAAAATTACTATAAATAGCTTAGAATTCCCTCAGTAGGGGGAGGAGGCTCTGTTTTTACTCTGTACAATTTCACCTCGGTTGCAAAAATACTGACTACGTACTAATCAACAAAATTCCTAAATTATTGCTATCTTACATCTTAAATCATGCTAAATCTACGGTAATTATGTTGTTACTAATCCATACGACAACAGTTTGGTGCTAGAAGGAGGGCCTCATAAGTGTTTGAGGTTAATCTTCGATGTTCATACGAGTACCATAACTCTATCAGAGTTATTTATGTTCTTTACAACAATTCTCAATCAGGACAAGATCATCAAACAACCAGGAGAAGTGCAATCAATCCCAATCAGCCTACAGGACGAGTCAATCACGTCCCTGCAAACCAGCCTACTGGACGAACTAATGATCCCCCTGTGATGCCAGATCTAGCTGCACTTCTTCAGAATCCAGAATTTGCGAAAGGAATCACTGCTCTATTAGCACAAACCATTTCCGGAACGTCAAAAGCTCCTCTGGGGCCGTTTGCAAATCCCTTTGTGCCCGTCAGACTAGGCGTGCAACAACCACCGCCAGAAAATGATAATAATCATGCTGCTTCACACGCTACTTCTCATCCTCGAGATAAAAGTCCTCAAGGTCCACCGGCGGGACTAGCACCACCGTCGGATGGAAATAATCTGCAGGAAGCGACGGCCGAAAGTCATCCTGGGCATACTCGAAGAGTTGCTGCTCCTGTCCAGCCGATGCCCCAACGACCTTACAATCTTCCTGACTTGCGTCATCAGATCGAGATAAATCGTCTCAACCGACGTGAGAACTCGGAAACCGAGGTGCTGAGGAGAAGAATTGCCGAACTAGAACTTGAAGCGCGACGTGCTACTCAAGTACGACCACCACTGAATTTTCAACCCTTGGAACCGGGTTGCGTACACTTAGAAGCTGAATCACCTTTAGCCCCAGAGCTGACTATGGGTCCCATACCCGATAAAGTGAAAGTTCCGCAAATCGGATTATATGACGGGACCTCGGATCCCAATGCTCACCTCAAACATTATACTTCATGGATGGATCTTCATGGTGCAACCGACGCTCTGCATTTCCGGATGTTTTCTCTCACACTGGGGCCTCGAGCATAGAAGTGGTATCATTCGTTGCCTCCGCACTCCATCTGGAAATGGCAGCAGCTTAGGTCAGCATTTCGTTTACATTTTATCGGGGCCCAGGTTTGTCTTATTCCAAAAGAGTCTATTGCGAACATTACTCAACGAGACGATGAAAGTGTAAAGGAATATGTTGCTCGGTTTAATGTACGAGTTCAGAATATAGAACCCTGCCATCCAGAAACGTTGTTCGTCTTAGCCATCACTGGGTTAAAACCAAATTCCATGTTTCGTGGACCCTTTGCCAGAATAAACCAAGTACTTTTCAAGAATTCCTCGCCCGAGCACAGCAACACATTATCGTCGAGGAGTCGATGTTGATTCCTGATTTCAACTTTTCTTCGAAGGAACCGAAGTCCGAATCTGGTGGTCAGAAAAAGAACAAGAAATCGTTTGGTGGAAAACCCGGGAAGCCTCAATTCAGGGGCCCCTCAAAAGAAGAGTACAATTCTCCTGAAGTAAAAGCCACCCAGAAGAAGTATAGAGACGAGTTGAAGTTCGGCTGTCAAACTGTTTACTCGGCCAGGGATGTGACTATTTACGAAGAATTGAAGGGGAAAAGAATCTTACCCGAACCTAGGCCAGTCAAGATACCCGAGGACCGATTGGATAAGTCAAAATATTGCGACTATCACAAGTCCCCCGGGCATAACACCGACGAGTGCTTCAGCTTGCTAGCAGCTTTGTTACGATTAATCGGTCACCCGCAGCTCCGACGGTTTTCAAAAGATCCTAACATCCAAAGGCAGGGACGAAATTTCGAAGCTCTAGACGAAGACGACGAGGATGACCGAGCTCCAAATGCAAAGAGAATCTGACAAGGCGACAAAGAAGTTTTTGCCTTCACCTCGGAAATTTCTGGTTACTCACCGAATGAAGACTCAAAGAGAACGAAACGAGGCCGATCTCCAGATATTGACCAAGACGTCATCTTGCAAGTAAACACAAGTCACGGAAGGAGGGTCTCCTCATGACGTCAAGCTAAAGCTTATGTTCGTCAAGCCTATAATTCTGGAAAACTGGTTCTAATTACCGACCTCCGTGACACCATAAATTCTAGAAACTGTCTGATCACATTTAGCGTAGAAAACGCTAGTCTGTTTGCACACCCGCATTCCGATGCTCTTATCATCACAGATCCCATTTGTGGCATATCCGTGCACCGCATCATGGTGGATACAGGGGCCTACTCGAGTATATTGATGCTCAGAGCATTCAAAAAGATGGGCCTTGATCCGTCCAAAATCAAACCATGTAACGACAAAATTCAAGAATTTAATAGGAGTGTTTCCTGCCAATTGGAGAGATAACTTTACCAATCTGTTTTGGGGGCCCCGACAGTGCTTCAAAAGTGATTATTGAAACTTTCAAGGTCATGGATATTAAGAACGAGTATAATGCCATTATTGGGAGAAGTGCTCTTTACAAGCTGCGAGCTGTGGTATCCATCTATCATTACACCCTCAAATTTCCAACAGCATGTGGAGAAGGAACACACTATGGAGAACAAAAAGAAGCACGAGAACTTATTTTAACAAAGCCGCCTGGTGAGATTCACGTCACAAAACCAGTCAATCCAAACGGCCACGAATCGATCCCTCCATCTGAAGAGGAACCCACCGAGGTCGAGGAACTAGAGACCGAGGTTCAACCAATTCCGAATGACGTTGAAAATGAAAACTCAAATCCCGAAAGACGATCAGGCAAAGAGCCAATCCGAGATGAAGATGAACTTGACTCACAAACTCAATTCAAGGAAAAAAGGCGTAATGACTGAGCAGAACTTCGTGAGGAAACCGAGTTAATCTACGTTGACGAACCAACGTGCAACAAGGCATTAAAAATCGGTGTCAACTTTCAGGAACCAGTCAGGACACAACTCATCGATTTCCTTCGAAATAATTTTGATGTGTTTGCCAGGAAGCATGAGGATATGAAAGGGATAGATCTGAAAGTAGCGAGTCACAAACTTAACCTCTACCGAACTGTGAAACCGATTGTCCAAAAGCGAAGAAATTGGGCCCTCATTGACAAAAAGCCTTGAAAGAAGAAGTTCAAAATCTGATTGAGAACAAGTTCATCAAGGAAACCAAGTATCCGACGTGGGTATCAAACCCCGTTCTTGTTAAGAAAAGTAACGGTCTGTGGCGTCTATGTATCGACTTTTCCGATCTAAACAAAGCCTGCCCTAAGGATAGTTATCCTTTGTCACATATCGATTACATAGTAGACGCCACGTCGGGTCACAAGCTCATGAGTTTCATGGACGCTTATTCCGGATATAACCAGATTCCAATGGATCCTGAGGAGGCCGAACACACTTCGTTTTACTCAGCTCGTGGTTTATACTATTACACGATGATGCCCTTCCGATTGAAGAATGCAGGGGCACTTATCGACGACTCGTTAACAAGATGTTTTCTGCCCTAATCGGACGAACTATGGAAGTTTATGTTAACGACATGTTGGTCAAGTCGGTACAAGCTATAGATCACGTTGGACACTTGCAGGAGATGTTCAACATTCTACGTGATTATTCAATGGTCCTAAATCCAAAAAAATGCACATTTGGAGTAAGATCAGGAAAATTTTTAGGATACATGGTAAGTCAACATGGAGTCGAGGCCAACCCAGTCAAAATCCAAGCGATTCAAGATCTCGCTCCTCCGTCGTCAGTGAAAGGTGTCCAAGCCTTAACCGGACGACTTGCTGCCCTCAATCGATTCATTTCGAAGTCAACAGATCGCTGTAAGCTTCGACGCTATCAAGAAACAGAAGTGTTTCGAATGGACGGAAGAATGTCAAAAGGCACTGCAAAGTATCAAAGAAGTGCTCACCTGACCCCTAACTTTGCAGAAATCGACTCCTGAGGAAATGCTGTATTTATATCTAGGAGTGAGCAATTCGACAATCAGTGAGTTCTTGTCCGTGAAGAAGCAATGCAGCAATTTTCAATACACTACATCAACAAAGCCTTACTCGATGCCGAGCAACGTTATCCGCCTATGGAGAAACTAACCTTTGCGTTGGTCACGGATGCTCGTAAGTTACCTCCTTATTTTCAGGAACACCCAGTAACTATCTTCACGTCGTACCCTTTGAGGCAGATCTTACACCGACCAGACACCTCGGGAAGGATGGTCAAATGGGCTGTAGAACTCGGACAATTCGATATTCATTACAAACCGAGGACCGCAGTCAAAGCTCAAGTGCTCTCCGACTTCATTGTAAAGTTCACCCCAGCGATAGAAGTCAAGGATGAAAATCAACCTTGGGTCCTGTACGTTGATGGATCTGCAACAGCAAACCGAGCAGAAGGAGGAATTGTCCTTGCCGACCCCGAAAATAAACTGTTTTGTCATTTTGTGAAGTTCTTTTTTCCTGCCACCAACAACGAAGCTGAATATGAAGCTTTGTTATCTGGATTAGGTTTGGCTGAATCCATGAATATCAAATTTCTCAAGACCTTCACGGACTCGCAGTTTCTCGTTAACCAAATTAATGGAGCATATGAAGTCAAAGAGCCACGGTTAACCCCCTACTTAGCCCTGGTGAAGCAGAAATTATCTCAATTTGTTGCTCAAGTAGAACACATCCCCCGAACTTTAAACGTTAAAGCTGACGCTCTCTCACGATTGCCGTCGAGTGTTAAAATGGAAAGTGTCGAGTATGTACAAGTCGGACAACAGGATCAACCGTCAACTATTTCAACCGAAGTCCTTACTACCGACGTGGTTGTGCCCCATGCTCCTCCGACTTGGATGGATCCCATCAAACGATACCTCACTATCAAGGCCTTGCCCTACGATCCAAAGCAGGCTCGTGCCTTGCGTGTCCGAGCTGCACGGTTTACATTAGATAGAGATGTTCTGTACAATCGAGGCTATTCGGTTCCCTTATTGAAGCGTCTAACCAAATAGGAATCGAGTACGTTCTTGAGGAAGTCCATGAAGGAATTTGTGGCTCACACCCCGGTGCCCAAGCAGTGGCTTACAAGATACTACGACAAGGCTATTATTGGTCGACACTGAGGTCAGACGCCGCAGAATGGGTGCGGAAATGTCCAAAATGCCAAATATTTGCACCCAACGTCAATCAATCCCCGGAAGCTCTTATGTCCGTCTATAGTCCATGGCCATTTGCCAAATGGGGGATCGATCTGATTGGCCCTTTATCGACTGGGAAAGGAGGGGTCAAGTTTGCAGTAGTTGCCGTCAACTACTTCACCAAGTGGGCAGAAGCGGAACCTCTAGCCACGATCACCGAACAGAGAATGATCGATATTATCTAGAAATCCATAGTCTGCCGATTTGGAGTCCCAAAGTCCATCGTAATAGACAACGGAAGACAATTCAAAGAAAAATGACTTGAAGAATTTTGCGACGAGTACGGAATCAAACATTTCTATTCCTCTTCGTATCATCCACAAGCAAATGGTCAGGTGGAAGCCGTCAATAAGATAATCAAAAACGATCTCAAAACTCGACTTGATGTCGCCAAAGGAGCTTGGCCAGAAGAATTGCCCCACGTCCTATGGGCATATCGTACCACTGCTCGAACTTCAACCGGAGAGACTCCCTTCTCCTTAACTTACAAAACCGAAGCCATAGTACCAGTTGAACTTGGAGCGCCCACATATCGGGTCAAAAACTTTGAAGAGGAGTCCAATTCTCATAATCTTGAAGCCAACCTTGACTTACTCGATGAATTACGCTTACGTGCAGAACTAAAAAATGCCTCTTACAAATGTAAAAGCGAGAAGTACCTTGCTGCGAAACTCAAACCACGAGTATTCCGAGTTGGCGAACTGGTCTTAAAATGCATTACGGGACTAGACTCGGGGCCACTGAAACCGAAGTGGGAGGGACCATTCAAAATCAGTCAAGTGCTGTCTAACGGAGCATACCGAATTGAATATCCAAACGGAACTCCACATCAATATCTGTGGAATGCAGTGTTTCAAAAGAAATACTACCAGTAACCTCCCACAAAGCTTTTGAATCAATCTTTTTGATGTATAAAAGCAACCTTTTGTTGTAAAGTCCCGACGTCCGTGCATCACCAGAAATACTACCAGTAACCTTCCGCAAAGCTTTTGTATCAATCCTTTTGATGTATAAAAGCGACCTTTTGTTGTAAAGCTCTGAGGTCCGCGTATCACCATGCGTTCCAAAACAAAAATCCGAGCACTAAAGGTCTTGGTACTATACCTCAAATTCGAGCATTAAAGGTCTCAGTACTCTACCTCAAATACGAGCATTAAAGGTCTCGGTACTCTACCTCAAATCTGAGCATTAAAGGTCTCGGTACTCTACATCAAATCCGAGCATTAAAGGTCTCGGTACTCTACATCAAGTTCAAGCATTAAAGGTCTCGGTACTCTACATTAAATCCGAGCATTAAAGGTCTCGGTACTGTGACAATCTCTTAATATTCCAAGTCCAAATGATGGTTTGGTGAGGTCGCAGTGTTCCAAAATAAAAAACCCGAGCATTAAAGGTCTCGGCATTGTGACGATCTCTCATATTCCAAGTTTAAATGATAATTTGGTGAGGTCGTAATTTCTAAAACATTTAAGTCCGGGTACAAGAAAAAATCGGTATTCTTATGATTCTTTGAAAAGATATAAAACCGAGCATCAAAGAAACTCGAGCCATAAAATTTCTAAAAAATCTCTCAAAATTGGTCGGTGTATAACGGTACCGACTTCTATATCAAAAGTTGGGACGAACTCGGAATAAGGTAAACATGCGATATTTGATAACACTTTTCATCTCAGAGCGAATAAGTAGCATATTTGTTTTCCAATAAAACTCTGGTATTAGCTAATTTTTAAAAAGTGGCTGCTTAATTAATCTTCAAACATACCTGTGAGATCTGAGATGAAAAATTGTACAAATGGCTCTATCATAGACCATATGCTTATCTTTGTTCCGAAATGCTGAAAAGCAAAGATCATATAACAATCAAGGAAACGACATAAGCATCAAATAAGGTTGTTTCATTCACCCACATCGAAGCCAAATACATAAAATTAAATTATCCAAAAAATCGAGGGCCTAAACATGTCGACCCCGATTCTGAAAGCAAAACTTTAACAGTTCAAAAGCTGATAAATTTTTATCAAAAGCAAAAACCAAATTATCTCCTAAGTCCCTCGACGAGCATTTTCATCCTTCTTTGTTGGCATCGTCTTTGGCTACACCACTACTCTCTCCGGCTTCCGGAGTAGAGTTCTTCATTTGCTCATAGAATTTTTCTAATGCGGCGATCTCTTTAGCCCGAGTAGCCGCTGCAACCGCATCATCAGTAGGAATCAGATCGAATTTATCCTGCTCCTCGGCGTCTCGTACTTGTGAAGCCGTTTCAACTACATCCTCCCCACCGGCCAGAGACTTGGCTTTGTCAGCAACATATTTTTCAACCGATCTCCGAATTGCTTCAAGGGTCATGTTGTCGAAGCCCTGATCTACAATAACCTCAGCCAAAGTTTCCACAAAAATGTCAGTCAACTTCCCTCTCTTCGCTTCTTCCCCTTCAAGCACCATGTTAACATATGCGCAGGGAAGAGCCTTTGCACGTTCTTTAGAAAGGGGAAGGAAATCAGGGTTATCGTCCATCGCCTCAAACCGACCGAGACGCCACTCATAATATTCCCGTTCATCCTCGTCGGCGGGGATATATGCGCCTTTGATCTCCAGGTCGAAACCATATTTAGCGAGTTTACGAAAAAGGAAGACGCGCAAGTCATGTAAGTCGTAGAAGCCATGTTCGCAGCGCTCAATCATCCAACGGAGATTGATACATGTATTCATCTCCATGTCGAGATTCGGCCCTTCAGCACTATCACCGAGTTCGCTATTATCCTCCTTCTCGGTCCCAGTTTTTGCTCCTTGCTCAGTGAAAGCTTGCTCGGAAACAGCAATACCGGCATCTTTTCCGGCCTTAAAACCCTCCTCATACATTGCTTGTCCAAAGATAATATTTTCTTCCTCAAACTTGGCCACCTCAGTAGCATGAGCTTCTCGAGCTCGGATCAAATTTGTTTGCTTCTCAAGACGATCTTTCCGAGTCTCCTGATGCTCAACTCGTTCTTTCTGCAACTTAGCCTCGAGCTCTTGCAATTTTTCCTCAAGTAGTTTGGCCTTATGATCAGACATGGCCAGTTGATCAATCAGTGTTCCAACTTCAGTCTTCAACCGCTTGTTCTCGTCAGAAAAGGACGCAATCTCACTCTGAGATCCGACGATTTGAGCCTCTAGCTCGGCAATTTTTTCCTTCAACGCAGCTTCAGAATTCGCTGCCTCCTCCCTCAAAGCTACCATCATCTCATCTCGTTTTTCGAGTGTATTTTTCTTTTCATTTAGTTGAGCAGCGTTCATCTGATACTCGTCTTCAGCCATAACGAGAGAGATAAGAGCTCGTCCTAAACTAGCCTTAGCATATCCGAGTTTGTGCACACTCGCCAGTGATGGCACCCCCATTTCAGACATCGGATCCCATGCCATCATAGGGACTCGAGCCGAATCAATTACATGCTCTGGCAAATTGGTCTTCGAGGTGACATGAGGAACCCTTACCGACTGAAAGGTGGAGTATCAATCCTCAACGGTCCCCTTCGGAATAGTGAAGTTAGCCTCCCTCTCCTCGTCGATTGAGAGGAAAGCTCTGTCCACAAGAGGCGATGTCTCGCCTTCCTTGCCTTTATCCTTATGACCATGGTCATGTCTTTTCTTGGATCTCTCCTCAGTGCCAGCAGAAGTACCTTCAGCATATTTTTTCTTTAATTTTCTCTTCTTCGACCGAGCACCCTGCTCCTCTCTCGGTGTCTCGGTAACCGCACTTTCAGTGATCTTCGGGACCTCGGTATCCCTCGGTATGGATACAGTTCGTACTAAGGCTTGTTCGGTATTCTCAGGGTTCTCCAGAATCATTGGGTCAGTAACTTCAGTAGTAGCAATATTTGCAGCATCAATCGAAGTCTCGACCTCCTGGCGATGTTCAAGACTCTCCAAGTTGATCACCGAGGTCGCACATGCTCCGACCTCAGCTGCCTGGCGCCCAACAATGCGTTTGCGAAAAGCTCTAACCAAGTTTCTCCTCATGGCGTCGGTTAGTCTTTGCGATCGACTTTTGCCAAACTTTGACAACAACTTCTTATTCAGAAACTGCCTTCTGAAATCTTTGGCGTCTTTGATGCTGTCGTACCCCGAAAATCCGAGAAGGGGATAATATACTACGTTCAACAAAGAGTAAAACCTCATTAGTAATCCCATCATAAAAGCATGATAACGTTGCTAAAGAAATCATGAGCTCGTGATTCTATACCCGAATCAAATGTAGCCACCAAGTTTTCAGCCTTCACAGTCAAATCGGCCGCTTCAAGCTTTGACTCTTCCACCAGATCCTTGCAGCTGCGGTTCTTTTTCTCTATTTGGAAGAGCTCCAACAATCGAACTCCGAACTCCGGACTGAGTTTGGGCTCTTTCTTGCGTTTAGCTACAAAGACGAAAAGTTCCAACCTGTTAGTACACAAAATGAAAAGTGATCAGAACAATATAACAAATGACCAAATACTTACGATATTCAGAGACGATTTTCATAGGGATTGTCATCCGTTAATAAGAGGTCCATGGACAGAGGCGTCGGATTGCCAATCGCCACCAACCCATAACCATTCCTCCTGAAACCCATGAAGAGTTTCGGGGATATCCTCGAGAAATTCACTAATTTTGAAGTCTTTTTGTGGTCTCCCCTCGGCAAAGAAACAACAAGACAACTCAGCGACCTTCCTACTCGGACTTTTCTTAAATGTATAAATACTTCTTATATCATCTCGAGAAGGAGCACCCCAATCTTTCTTATTTAAGAGGACCATCAATCTGATGATCCTCTTCCAACTATTGGGCGTGATCTGGCAAATACTCAGCCCCCAGTCATGCAGGTATTCGGTGATCATATTGGGGAGAGGAAATCTTAGCCCCGACCTCAAGCTATCTGTGAAAACTCCTACACAACCCGGAGGAGGACACACAATCCTCTCACTGGGGTAAGGTGCGAAGAGCCTACCCGAGGAGGGAACTCGAATTTGCTCCCTCAGAAGTACGACGTCGGCGTCGGTCAGAATACTCGGTTCCCCCCAAAAGTCAATTTTAATATCTGGCCATCTCCTAATCGGCCTTCTCCAAGTGTCCAACACAGTCATTGCCCTATTCTCAACTTCTTTGTCCTCTTCAAAGCTATTTATCTTGATCTCAAGATGCTCCACCAACATCGGGTCCCACCAATGATATTCGAGTTGAAATTCCATCAACTCGGAATCCACTACAATCGTCTCCTCAGATATAGTCCTACTGCTAGACGCTTCTCCACTCCTCGCCGAAGACGCCATTCCCACAAAAAAGCAAAGGAATATACGAAGCAAATAGGGAATTAAGAAATAAAGAAGTTAAAATTGCAGCTTACCCTAGGGACGACGAGCAAAATAATATTCGCAATATTAATCGATTGAGCGTGAAGAACGATGGAAAAATCAATGATTATACGTAAGAAAATATGAAGGAGAACTCAAGCAGAAAATGTGAGAATCGCAGGTAAGAAGGCAAAGGTGAAAACCAAAATTATTTCTAAGTGGCACTTTATACTTTCTCATTATGACCGTTACTGTGCAATTTGGGGGCGCGTGGACGCACGCGCGACCTTCGAAAGACGCGACCTTTCACTTTCCTCTACCCAATACCAGCGCGCCACGCGTCAGCCTACATAGATGTCCGTTGCAAGTCTTCAATGCTAGTGCGCCTTTTTGCGAACCGTCACCTTAATATCATATATCCCTAACCGTCACATTACTCCGCCAATAGCCCGTTACGGATTTTTTCCTTCCCAGAAACATGTCCACAATTTTCTAAGTGTTGACACCTCGGAAAACAGTACCAAATAGAGGATGCAGAACACGAAGAACCGATATCAAAATTCATTCCCAAGTCGGATATGGAAAATTTTTTAACACGCCAGCAGCTATCACATTCGTATACCTACTAGCGCCGGGGGCCTCTCTGTTGACCACCGACTTGGTAATTCATGGGTTATTCAAAAGACAAAACCGAATTATGGACAAATCAGCTATCAGTCATAATGACGCTGATTTCAAGGTAATCTTAAAGACGTCGGATAACACGAAGGATACTCCCTTTACAAATATCACATGACTTCGGAACCGCGCTTCCTTATTACCGACGTGACAATGACTTCAGCTATCACCGACTTCCCGAATTCCTCCATCGATGTGATTACAAACCTCAAAACAGATCGAGTTCATCAATTTCGAAGCAGGTGACGAGACGCGTCCTTACGTTCTGTGCCAACGTCATGATGATCGTGGGCCCAACTGTCATAACCGTCCATTTAAAGCTACTTTTTGCGTAATCCCGAGTAATTGGAGAATCTCAAGCAACGTGTAACGAAAAAGTTACTATAAATAGCTTAGAATTCCCTCAGTAAGGGAAGGAGGCTCTGTTTTTACTCTGTACAATTTCACCTCGGTTGCCAAAAATACCGACTACGTACTAATCAATAAAATTCCTAAATTATTGCTATCTTACATCTTAAATCATGCTAAATCTACGGTAATTATGTTGTTACAAATCTATAGGACAACAAATCTATTGATTAAACTGCTTAATATTTTTCAATCAACTATTTATTTCTACTTAGTATATTTTAGTTTTTAGTAATGTGATATGAATAAATTGAGATTAAATTTTAAAAAAATTACAATCAATATTCAATTTTTTACTTAATATAGAATTTTATTTGATTTGAAAAATAAAATATGATTACAGATTAATCATTCCATAATAATTAATTGTAAATTAGAAAAAAATATAAAATTTAAAATATCTAAAGTGTGTATATTAGAAAATTTCTTAACTATGATTTTTTTCCTATTTGGTTTTCACATCGTTGTCTTCTTTTTATCTTTCTATTTCTTTTTTATTAAGTATTAATGTCATTTTCTTTTTAAAAAAAATGACTTTTTTTTTTAATTTTTTTTATTTATTTTTCATATATAACAATAACCTTTATATTACGATCTTTAATTTAACACTCATATTGTGTGTATAAATAAAAATAATCATTTTTGAAGTATTAATAGGTTTGGTAGTTAAGAGAATCTCCAGTGTATGGGTGTCAATGTTATAATGTTCATGCAACATGGCAGTAATTAATTGAATTGTGATTTCTTATAACATCACTGTTGACATTGTATAATATAACAGTGTAAAACTATATCCAATGTTTTACTTTCCTTTCGTCATTTGTATGTGTATATTTATTAATTAGAAATAAATTTTGGAAACAAAAAATTAATTACGTAAAAAAATGATTAAGTACATACAACGTAATTTAATTTTTAAAATATAAAAATGATAATTACATTCAATGTTATTTTTATGTACATGTATCGAGTAAATATGAAATGGTTAATTTTTAAAATATATAGATCGTGTTATTTTTATGTATCAAGTAAATACAAATCTTGACATGTTAACGTAGTTTAGTTTTTAAAATATAAAAATTGTAATTACATTCAATGTTATTTTTTTGTGTATGTATAATGTAAATACAAATGGTTTAATTTTTAAAATATAAAAATTGTGATATTTTATGTATCAAGTAAATACAAAATGGTTTAATTTTTAAAATATAAATCGTGTTATTTTCAGGTATCAAATAAATACACATTACAGATTTTGACACGTTTACTGTCGAATACATTGTTTGTCTTCAAACGGTGCGTTTCACAGTAGTCATGCCACGTCACAAAAAAATGAACCATGACAGAGTCCATTGGAGATAAAAGACATTGTCTTCAATGATGATACTAAGCTGCTCTAATATTTTATATGTAAAATTAACTGGAGTTTATTATTTAATATAGATTAAAAATAAGGAACTAGTTTCAAGTTATTCATAACAAAATATAAATGTATGTATAGTAAAATTTATCTAGTATAAATAGTAATTGGCATGTTTATCTCTCGTGGATTTAAAACATTAATGTTAAAAAAATATAATATATAAGTAAACGATTATTTGAGGATCAAATATATACGATAAAATGATAAACCAATGGGTTTTTAGTCGAGCTGCCACGTGAAATTTCAAATTATGAATCAAAATATTTATAATATGTATTGTTATAAATCATGATAAACCAATGAGTCATCTGTCGAACTACCATGTAAATTATAACTTTAGGAAGAAACCATAGAATATTTATAATATATATTATTACAAATTATGATGACAAATCAACGGATCATCTTTCGAACTATCCCAATGAATTTTTAACTTGTAAAGAAAAAAAAAATGTTTATAATATATATTGTTATAATGATAATGATAAACCAACACGTCATTTGTCAAACAACGATATAAATTGTTTGATTTATAAAAATCAATTATTTATAATGAATATTCTTATAAATTATATGATGAATCATTCGATGTCGAATTGTCATATGAAATACTAGATTAGAAAAAAATTAAATTATTTTCAATATACATTATTATGAATTATAAAAACCATTAATTTTTTTGATATAATTGCAAATTAGTATATTTATAAATGTAACATAATATAAAAATATACGTAAACATTTTTTTGGAGAATCTCATATACACGATATTAAAATGATAAATCAACGAGTCATATGTCGAACTGCAATGTAAATTACTAAATTATTGAGAATAAAATATTTAAAATGTGTATTTTCTAAAATTATGATAAACAAATAAGTCATCTGGCGAACTACCATGTAAATTAAATTAAAGAAAAAAAAATTAAAATATTTAGTATATATATTGTTACAAATTATGATGACAAATCAACAGATCATCTATTGGACTATTTATGTAAATTATTAACTTAGAAAGAAAAATAAAATATTTATAATTTATATTGTTACAAATTAATTATTAAACAAACAAGTCGTCTGTTCCACAATGTAAATTGTTAGTCTAGAAAAAAATGAATCAAAATATTCATTATGTATATTGTTATTGTTGACATCCGAGTTCGCCCCAAAGAGGAGCCGGACAATAGGTATCTCCCGAAAGCCAAACCGACTCACAGAGCCGAACAGAAGACCCGGTCGAGCGCAAGCGCCGAGCTGAATTCCAAATTTAATTAGTCCAGACATCCCCGCGGGCCCGTCCACGAGTCCGACATTTGTTCTGTTCGGATACCGGTGCCGACCTGAGGCAGGTGACGGGCTGAAGTAAGGTCCCGGAGGGCCAGAAGACCGAAACGGGATCGGGTGCTGACCTGAGTTTCCGGGGCGGTTGCCCTAGAGACAGATGCCAATCCCGATAATAATATAATAATGCCACTTGGAGAGCAATCATTGATGATTGGACGGGGCGCCGTAGCCTGCAGGCCTACATCCACCAGCCAAGACACAAAGCCTGCCAGCATTAAATGCCCCCCATGTGTGCATTAAATGTCTGCTAGGCAATGATGAGGAAAACCTCAAATCGCATTAAATTCCGTCAGGGAGGCGCTGGACTGCTCTGCAAGAACACTGTGCGATAAGACCCATGAACAGTGTCCGAACAGTGCTACATTTAAGGGCACTATAAATAGCAGCCCACTTCATTTATTTCTGGGTTGTTGAAATCCCAACTGTCTTCACTCTCTACATTTTCTCTCTCTAAACTTGTAAGAAATTTGTGTAAGAATTTGTAAGTATATCACAAGTGCCGACCTAGTACGAGAGGCCGACCTCGTGATCAGTTAATAAAGTCATAATTAAATCGTATTTCTTTGTCTTTTCCTCATTACCTTTCCATTATTTATCTTTTTAACCGTTGACCGGAAACGCCCGTCAACAAGTACAAAGCTCCCAACGGGAGAAGAAGAAACAACCAAACTAAATAAAATGGGAGGACATGTCTGACAATTACCTAGAATCCCGACTCTAGCAACGCTAGAAACCAAAATCAAGACTCACTAGACACCTAACACCACAAAACACAAAGAAAAACTACAAGGATCCCACCAAGATAATACCAGAGCATCTGATCCCAACAGGATAATAAGGTGATACTCGGGCTCACAGGGGCCAACGGCCCAAACCAAAAATACAAAACACAACCAACACAAACCAGACAACACAAACAGAAAAACAACGACAGCAACAAAACAACTAAATAACACACAAAGCCCTTCCCCGGCCAACCAGACGAATCAAAACCAGCAGAGAACCAATCGAATCCAAGAGAGATCCCAAGCCCGAGGTACAACTCCCGAAACTGCGAAAACGCCTATACAGAAGCCAGCCCCAGACCTCGAACCTGACCCGAACCGATCCACCTCCAACCGAAGGAACCACACACCAGCTCCCCACATCAGTACCTTCCGAACCTGCCTAACACCACTAGCCAGGGTTAGGAGATTCGAATGCCCCGACGTTCCAACACCAGAAAACTAGCGGGTAGCGAGCTGCGCGGTCCCCAACTCTGACTGCCCCATCAAAGATGACAAAGCTGCCAGAGCCCCGCCCCACCCTCAAATCGGCGACCAATCGAAGATCGGGCTCACCACCGCCAGGCCCGCCGTCAATCTAGGTCTGACCACCAATCTCTGACAACCACAGCGACATCGGAGGCGTACAGAAGACTTACTCGGACTTGGGGGTGAGGGTTTTTCACCAGAGCGTTTTGCAAAAAGGCAAGTTTCCTTTGTACTCTTTTATTTTGTTAAATAATTTTGTTAAAGGTTTTATTATATTAGCTTTAGGGACAATTTCTTTTACACCCCGACCTGAAGATATGTTAAGGTTTTTACCATGCCCGCTAACAATCTAATTTTTCACCCGACAAATATGAAGGTTATTTGAATGGTCTGAATACCTGTCGCATATAAGTCGTATATTCACCATAGAAAGTACGAATGGTTATGCGAATGCCTTCGCATTTTAACTTTCGCACAATTGTCGCATAATGCTTTTGTGCACTTTCTGGAGTAAAAATTTTAACTTATAATCAGACAGTGTGAAAAACTTATTTAGGTTCTGAACTGTAAAAAACTTATTTAGCTTTATTTATTGGGCTCATAATTAATATATTTTATTTAAGCAATAAGGGCTAATACTATGAACTTTTTTTCCTTTTCCGTAGGCCCACACTGCACCAACAATGCTTTGGGTCTCTTTAAAAAAAAATCACATGCCATGTAAGAAATAGACATAGTGTATAAAAAAGTGTTTCACAATATAATTAAAAGTGGACCTAGTCTAGCTTATGCGGCAATAAAAAAAGAGACCAAGTCCACTCTTGGGTCTATTTTGGACCAAAGTGTGAACCTTACAATAGCAATTATTTACTATTATTATATTTTTATTGGTTGTTAAGTATTATACACCTAGTACCTTTTTTTGCATTGGATAGATTTTGAATTTTTTAGCTTGAGTTTGTTCATGTCATTATAGACTTAAGTCTATTTAATTACCACATATGCAAAAAGAGACCCAAAGCTTTGTGGGTGCTCTTAGGCTTAAGTAGATTTTAATTTAATTCAAATCAAAAAATAATTAGGTCCGAATTATCCACAAGTATGTTGATTATTTATTATCACGTTACATGTATTAATTGCATTTTTTATAGCATTTCTTATTATAACCATTGAATTATAAATGTATTTTAAAAGTTAATAATTTTTGTAATTTTTATCAGTTCTACATATATAATATATCAAATTAATCATCTCTTGATGAGCGTCGATTTAACATCCATATTGTATGCATAAAAAAAATAAATTATATTTATATTTATAATTTGGCAAAATTACATTATTAGGCTTAGTTAATTTAATTCAAATCAAAAAATAATTAGGTCCAAATTATCCACAATTATGTTAATTATTTATTATCACGTTACATGTATTAATTGCATTTTTTATACCATTTCTTATTATAACCATTGAATTGTAAATGTATTTTAAAAGTTAATAACTTTTGTATTTTTAATCAGTTCTACATATATAATATATCAAATTAAACATCTCTTGATGAGCTTCTATTTAACATCCATATTTTATGCATAAAAATAAATAAATTATATTTATCTTTATAAGAATAATAAAATTATTTTTTAATATTAATTAAATAATAAAATTATTGATTAATTAATATATTTATATTTAAAGTAGTTATATGATATAAGTTATAAAAATTACTATAATATAACACATGTAAATCGCACAAGTAACAAGTGTCATTATAAAATATATAATAATATATATTTTTTGTAAAAAGTAAATAAAATTTAAAATATTTTTTCTCATTAATATTATAATTTAAGAATAATTTTTTAGCAAGCACCTGTGTAATTATTTTTTAACAAGCACCCGTGTAATACACGAGTATTGTACTAGTATATTATAATACCACAACCTAAAATACAATGCGCACAGTAAAGTTATAAAATTGTATTATTTAAAAATTTAATACATATCACCATTTAAAAGTAGGATAACTTTAGAGATTTTTTTTTACACCATCATGTTGATTCGGGATGCTTATTTATTTCTTATTAATTTTATTGATAAATTGTGATAAGTAAGTGAGAAAAAACTAAAGAAATTCAGCACCAATACACGCCCAAATTCAACTAAAACATAATCAACATTTTTAAGTGGAACATATTTTTAGGTTAACATATATATAATTCAGTCGTAATTATCACTCGGGATTCNAAAAAAAAAGAATACATTAGATATAAATAAATCGTGTGAAGAAGGAAAAAAAAGCCAACAAAATGAAGGAAAGAGCCATGAATAAAGTCAAAAATAATAATATATACATAAATAAATGAATAAAAACTTCAAAGCAATTAAATATGAAAAACAAAGTTGGTGGTGCAAAGTGAAGGGACAAAGTGGGCCAGGCACCCTCACATGATTTAAGTCGCGTGAATATACGCGCATGACTCAATGTCCTTCCAGAATTGTTTCCACTCTGCTTTCCCAATCTTCTTTTCTTTTTTCAAATATTATATTATGAGGTTTGCACCAGTGCTGGATTTACAAACCCGTATCATAATTTTAAACCTGAAACCTTTCAACTATAGTGGTAAACCTGTGAAGGTGGGGTTTGTAAACCTTACCAAAACCTGTTATTAAAGTTGCCCTAATCCCCTGGATATATGGCTATTCGGGATGCCCTACATGGCTACATATTCTTCTTACGTACGCAATGGAACAAAATGGAATATTCAATGTAAATAAGATAAACTGAATAATCATGGGTCCCACCAAACGAAAATAATTGTAGCAGTAAACAGTAAACGTATCTTTATAGAAAAAAAAAAAGAGAAAAAATATCTACTGTGACAATGAACTTAAATCATTAGCCCAAATAAATTTATTTAACATAATACCTCTTATCATTAGCCCATATAAATTATGTGTGTAATTATAGTGAACAGAATTAAGAATATTAATCAAACAATAATGAATTTATATATTTCAAAAAATATTAATTAAATAAATAATAAAAATAATGCTTTATGAATATATTCACGACCGTATATGACCTCAAGCATTCGTATAATAAATAAAAATGAGAAACGGGGAAAAAAGAAAAAAAAATAAAAAAATTGGCTTGGCCACATAAATTTCAAAACTTTATCTTGTTTGTTTTGTGGAGAAAAATCAACTATAAAAGTGATAACGCATTGAATTGTGGGGCTTTTATTCAAGTGGCTCACCATAATTGGTCCCACCTATATTAATGTAATACAGCTTTTCAACTTGATTGAACACTAGCGCAAATTGCACCCAATAATTGTTTTTAAATATTTAAATTAATTGCACCCATAGCTTATGCACTGTCACTTACATATTAGTGTCCAAAATTCTGTCCATTAGGCTTAAGTCATTAGTGCTTGCATTTCTCATAATCTTGACAGCTTTTGTCCTGATAGACAAATTTTGGACAATGTGATTATTGTAAATGAGTGTCTCCACTATTTAAATAGGAAGAAAAGGGGTAAAAATAGTTTAATGCCATTAAGTTGGATATGACCAAAGCTTTTGATAGAGTAGAATGGAGTTTTGTTATTAGAATTTGCAAGCATTTTTGGTTATTGTGATATTTTTCTTGGTTGGATTTGGGCATGCATTAGTTCCTCTTCTTTTTTCTTTCAATTTTAATGGTAAAGCCTCAGGCTCTGTTATCTCTTCTAGGGGGTTAAGGCAAGGAGACCTTTTATATCCTTACATTTTCAACCTTATGACAGAGGCTTTTTCAAACCTTATCAGAAAATACTGTGCTTCCCAATCCTTCAAAGCTCTGAAAATTAGTAAATTTTTCCCTTGTGTTTCCCACCTATTTTTTGCTGATGACTCCCTCATTTTTTGCCAAGCTGATATCTCTCATGCCAACATTTTGATTGGAATCATTAACACATACTGCTATGCCTGTGGACAAGCTGTAAACCTGCAAAAATCCAACATTTTCTTTTCCCCAAACACTCCTAACCAGAATTAGCTAGCCATATGCCAGATCCTTACTGGCATTGTGGTGGCTAAATACTCTAGATATTTGGGGCTACCTATGGGGATTGGGAGAAATAAAAAGGATACCTTTGCATTTGTTAGAGAGTGTGTTTTGAATAGGGTGGGAAACTAAAAAAATACATACCTGAGTGAAACTGGTAGAGAGATCATGATCAAAACAGTGTTGAGTGCCCTTCCAGTGTATGTCATGTCTGTGTTTAGAATCCCTATGGGTATTTGTAATGATAGTTGTAGGCAAATAGCTGCTTTTTGGTGGGTAAGAATGAGGGGGGAGTAATAGGTTGCACAAGGCTCAGTGGAGTAAGTTAGCTAGACCTAAGTGGGAAGGGGGAATGGATTTTGTTGAGCTTAAGGATATGAATGAAGCCCTTATTCTGAAGCAAGTGTGAAGGCTTCTTACCCAACCCAATTCTTTTATGAGCAGGGTAGTGAGGGGTAGGTATTGCCATAACCAGAGTTTCCTTGAGGTAAAGAAAAAGGACTCTGACTCCTGGATGTGGAAGTGTTGGCTGGAGTCTAAAAAATCCCTGGTACTAGGCCTTAGATATCAAATGGGAAATGGTCATTCTATAAGAATCTGGGATTCCCCATGGATCCGTAATGCTGCCAGTTTCAAACCTATCTGTTGTTTTGAGAATGATAAATACAGGTTGCAAAAGGTCTCTGATCTCATGAATGCATGAGGCAAATGCTGGGACACTGAGCTCATATTGCAAACATTTATACCTCGAGATGCTGAACTTATTTTAAAAATCCATATTAGCAGCAGGGGTAGCAGGGACAAACTTATTTGGCACACAGACCCCAAAGGCAGATTCAGTGTTAAAGCAGCTTATACAACCATACAGAAGCACAGGAGGGAATCAGAACAGATTGCATAATCAAGTAATGGAGCTAGTACAAATCACAAGTTATGGCAAAAGCTGTGGAAATTGCAGATTAAGCCAAAAGTGAGAAATTTTATCTGGATATGTCTACACAACTGGGTGGGTACCAAAGTCAGATTCCAGCAGAAGCAGGTGATTGAGGATACCATTTGTTCTTGGTGTGGGATGGAGCCTGAGGATTTGGAGCACTTATTCTTTAAGTGTGATAGTGCACAGAAGGTGTGGAAGATTGCAGGACTCAAATGGGACAGCTCTATGAAGCCTGACTTCATTTTTCTTCAGTGGTGGCAGGATCTATGTTGTCTCAAGAGGAGTGACTACAACAGGGATAGAATCTCTCTCTCCACCTATCTCCTTTGGTGGCTATGGAGAACTCGCAATGCATGGATCTTTCAACAGGAGTTCACCACTGAGCTGCAACTTGTAAACAAGGCAAAGCTGGACTGGCTTGAATTTGAGAACATCAAGTTTGGTAGAGGGCTTTGTACAGTTACAGCTACACTTCCTTCAACTTCTGCAGGACTGGTGGATGGGCAAGAAATAGGGGAGCCTTCAGATGTTGCTAGTATTTCTGCTTCTCTTTCAGTGGATTGGATAGTGAGTTGCTCTGCTTTAGCAAGCTTGACAAACTCTAGGGAGGCATCTCAAATGCAACCAGTGGAGGTAATCCTATTGCATCTCAGAGACTGGCTTGAATAAGGGATGCAAATGTGCTGGGACAAAGTCAAGATTGCAAGTTCTAACCAGCAATTGTTGGATCTGTTGACTATGCCTTCTACTTGCAGCTGGGATATTAGCACTTTGGTTGATGACATTTCTTCTCTTTTCTCTTTTTTTAGCTCTTTCTCGCTAGTTTTAGATGTTTGAATCTTTTGTTTCTGTTTGTGATTTTTTGTTGGTTCTTAGATTTGGTAGTTTGTGGCCTATGATGGTCCTTTAGGTTGGCTTGATATATGCCTTCCCTTGCGTTGTCATTATCGAGCTCTTGTTGGTCTAGGATCTTGTAGTGGCCATTTGGATACTCGTATTGTACATTATGAGTTTTATCAGTTTTATGAAATTTGATGTTTGAAAAAAAAAGGTATTTAAATTAATTAATAAATGTTTTAAAATTTAAATATTTTTTACAAAAAATATATATTATTATATATTTTAGAATGACACTTGTTACTTGTGCGACTTACATGCGTTTTATTACAATAATTTTTCTAATTTATAACATATAACTACTTTAAACATAAATATATTAATTAACAAATAATTTTATTTTTCTAATTAATAATAATAAATAATTTTATTATTGTTATAAAAATAAATTTTTATACATACAACATGGATGTCAAATCGAAGTTCATCCAGAGATAAGTAATTTGATATTTTATATATATAAAAATGATAAAAAGTACTAATGTTTTAAACTTTTAAAAACATTTATAATTCAATTATTATAATATAAAATGCTACTAAAATGCAATTAATAAATCTAAAATGACCATAAATAATCAACATATTTATGGATAATAAGGACATTCTTATTTTTGAATTGACACTAAATTAAAATCTATTCAAGCTAACAAATGATCAATTAAGCTTAAATGACAAATAATAAAAATAGGAGGGAGTATATGTTACTTAGACAAGATAATTGTGGAAATACGTGTTACTAAAAAAAACATGAAAACCAAAATGCATATCAAAGTATAATAACGAAACTACATTGGGATATGTCATAACGAAACTATATTGGATATGTCAAAACGAAAATACATTCGTCATGTCATAACGAAACTACATTAGGATATGTCATAATTAAAAACAATGGGATATGTTATAACAAAATTACATTCGTTATGAAATAAACATCAAATAATGGATATACATTCGCTATGAAAGAATTAGATAACAAATCTACATTCATTATGACATTTTCTTCAGATAACGAATGTACATTCGTTATGAACCTACATAACGACTGTACATTCGTTATGTACTTAAAAATAAAATAAAAAACCTCAATGCCACAAAAACATGATAAATATGAAACCAACATATTTATCAATCATAAAATATGAACCAAAATACTTTATCTCTAAAATAACAACAAACCCTAGCATGCTTTAATTGTTGATCTTCTACCATCACCACATGATTTTTTCAAATATGGAATTCAAAGTTTATGTGTAATGATCATATTTTGTTTTCACCTTTTCAAAAGAAGCAGAGCAAAAAAGAGAGGAGCAATCGAGAGCGAGAGAGAAATTCTAATCTTTTTTTTTTAATTACAAAGTTATAACCAAAAATAGAAGAAGGCTATTATGGTCATTTATCATGTAAGGATATTTTGGGTATCACAATTAATTATTTAACTTTAATTAATGAATAAGTTACTTAAAGAAAAAAAATGTTGATAGGTCATTAAATAAATAAGGCCCCTTTTAAACAAACCCCCCCTTTATACATACTGTAAACTCGTTCTTTATTTTTATTATATAAGTGCATTTATACATTTATTTGTATTTAATTATCTGTTATATTTCAGTGGATGTTATATTTTAGTGGGCTGATGAAGTTTTTTGTAAGTGCAGTTTGTCAATTATTTATTTTTTCTCTTCATTTAAGAATGTGTTAGGATATCATCATCTTTTATCACGTTTTTATTTAAATAATTAGTGTGTAATTAAACCAAAATAATTATTAAAAACTGTTGATATTATGGTGGATCAATTATTGAGAAATAAAATTGATGATAATTTTGTTTAAAACAATAATTGTAGAAATTGATTTTATGTAAATTATTAGTGCTAATTAAACTAAAATGATTAATTAAAAATTGTTGATAGTCATGGGTCAATTATAGAAAAAGAGAATAAATAATAATTTTGTACATAAAATAATTGCGTCATTGATGAGCGGTTACTAATTTCTAAACTGCTTAGTCACGTAATTTAGTAAATGATTTTTGGGGTTGGTAATTTTATAGGAAGTGTCTATAGTCCCATGGGGCACCATCCCCTTATTTTGTTTGAGGCCATAAGATGTAATATGCAGCTTATTCACGGTTAAATTTAATGTGGGAACACATTACAACAATGTGGAATAGAACACCTAATTTTTGTTTGTAGAAGTTGTACCGCAACATTTATTTTATTTAATTGGATTTCGTCTATTTTTTTTTGTCTTTTTTGTGAAATATAACAATTTTTTATAATTTGTCATATTTTTATGTATGAGTATGATGGCCTTAGATAGGCTAGATTTGACATACAATTAATAATATAAAAATTAAACTAAGAATATTATAATGTATGAGCTTAATATAAAACGTATCTATATTAGAAAGTTCTGGTTATAACCAATTTTACGTGATAATTTTTAAAATCACTAATAAAAATATATATAAAAAAATATTATAGTGAGAGCCAAAGTCTTGAATATAGTGAGAAGTGCTTCTGACCACTCCCTGCTTGTTCTCAGCACAGATCATCACCCCCCACATCAGAAGAGAAGGTTCTTATTTGATAGAAGATGGGCAGCCAAGGAGGGGATCGCAGAAGTAATACAGAAAGCTTGGGACTTGCCTCAAACTGGAACTCCATTCTATATCCTAAAGGAGAAGATAAAGCAGACTAGGCTCGGCTTACTAATCTGGAGCTCCAAATTTAAATCAGAGAATCAGCTCAAGATCAACAAGTTGTCAGAGCAGTTGGAAGAGCTGAGAACTGAGGAGAGTGATGATAAATGGGAAACTCTGGAAGCAGTAAGATCAGAACTTAATGAAGCTCATGCATATGAAGAAAAGTTCTGGGCTCAAAAGGCAAGAGCCAAATGGCTCAGAGAAGGGGACACAAATTCTAGATTCCTTCATGCTTATATGATGCAGAGAAGAAGGCAGAATGCTATCACCAGATTAACCACAGACAGTAATGGCACCTGCACTACAAAGGAGGAAATTGAGCAACACATCACCAGCTTCTACTCCTCTCTTTTTGCAACTGAAGGCTCATGGGGGGGTGAAGGCCTGCAGCCTCTGATCCCCAAAACAATCACTCCTGAGATGAATGAGCAGCTCTTGCACCGTGTTGAAGAAGATGAAATTAAGACAACCCTCTTCAGTCTCAATCCTGACAAATCACCTGGGGAAGATGGGATGACAACATATTTTTATCAAAAATTCTGGGCCATTATTCAGAAAGATTTTGTTGCTGCAGTGAAAAGCTTCTTTGATTCTGGTATGATTCTCAAATACTGGAACCATACTTTGATAACTTTAGTTCCTAAATGCCATTCTCCTCAATCTCTGAACCAGTACAGTCCCATCTCACTTTGCAATGTGGTTTATAAAGTTGTCTCTAAACTTATGGCTACGAGGCTTAAAAGTTGCCTTGATTCCTGCATTAGTGTGTGTCAATCAGCTTTCATTCAAAATAGGCAACTGCTGGATAATGTGATCTTGGCTCAGGAAGTTTTTCACTATCTGAACAGGCATAGAACATGAAAAAATTGCTTTGTGGCTCTGAAACTGGATTTAATGAAGGCTTTTGACAGGGTAGAGTGGGTTTGTATTGAGAGAATCATGATTCAGATGGGCTTCTCTTCTACTTTTGTGAAATTACTCATGGTCTGTGTAACTACTACTTCTCTATCTGCCTGTGTGAATGGTGCTCTGAGTGGTATCGTTTATCCTTCTAGGGGTATTAGACAGAGGGATCCTTTATCCCCCTATCTGTTTATCATTGTGACAGAACTTCTCTCAGCTCTCAACACTGATTCTCTACAAAGAGGACAACTCTCTGGCCTTAGACTTTCAAGAGAGGGGCCTTCCATTTCTCATCTACTGTTTGCAGATGATGCACTCTTATTCTGCAAGGCTGAAATTGGGCAGGCTAATCAACTCATGAGCTTACTGGAGAAATATAGGAATTTCACATAACAAAGAGTCAACCTGCAAAAGTCATCAGCCTTTTTCAGCAAAAATAACCCAACTCATGTTCAGAACCAAATTTGTGCTACAATGCAGGGAATTCAGCTTCATTCTTTAACTAGATATTTGGGGCTTCCTCTAGGGATTGAAAGATTGAAGTCTGAGGTTTTCTCTCATATTCTTGAGACTGTTAAATCTAAACTTTGGAGTTGGAAGAATAAAATGATCTCAAGTGCGGGGAAAGAGGTTCTTATAAAAGCTGTCATCAATGCATTGCCTGTTTTTACTATGTCATGCTTTAAACTCCCAATCACTGTGTGCAAAGCTATCTCCAGTCTCAGTGCTAAATTCTAGTGGTGCAAAAGGGATTCACATGAGAAAGGTATACACTGGAAAGCTTGGAAGTTCTTATCACTGCCCAAGGAAGAAGGTGGAATTGGGTTCAAAGACATATCAATTTTCAACCAAGCTCTTATTTGTAAGCAGTTGTGAAGACTTGTCTCTCAACCAAATCTTTTGGTTAGCAAGGTGTTAAAGGAAAGATACTTTCCCAACTGCTCTATCTTTGAGGCAAAAAAATCTCAGAATGGGTCCTGGCTTTGGCACACATGGGTGGACTGCTTACCAGTACTGGCTAAAGGGCTTAGAACAGAGGTCAGGAATGGAGTTGCTACAAGGATTTCAGATCTCAACTGGGTGCCCTCTTTACCTCTCTCAAAGCCTAAGTTAATGGATCTTGCTCTTGGCCACATCTCTTGGGTGAAAGAGCTGATGCATGAAAATGGATATAAGTGGAACTCCTGGTTAGTGAGACAGCTTTTCAATGAAGAAGATAGCCAAGCTATATTAGACATCAAAACTCTGAACCCATCAAAACCTGATAGAACTTACTGGTGTCTGGACAAGAAAGGAATTTTCTCAGTTGCCTCCACTTATTCTCACTTAATCAAACAGAAATCTCAGTTACTAGATATGCCTAGCACTAGTCAAAATCCTAATGTCATCAAGATAGCTCGGTTAAGAGGATGGGAGCTCAAGAGTAAAGGGACTGTTAAGCACTTCTTATGGAAGTGTGTCACAGGTTCTCTCCCTGTCAGAACCAACCTCCACAAAAAAGGTCTATCCATTGATGTGCTCTGCCAAAGCTGTGGTGAGGTCCCAGAAACAATCGAGCATATCCTATTTCAGTGCACAAGAGCCAAGCAGCTGTGGGACTTTGGGCCTTTGCAATGGGAAGGGATGAATACATCAGGATGCAGTTTCAGATCATGGTGGTGGCATCTCTATTCAATAGACAAGACCCCAGTGGCTGAAGATAGGATCCAGCTGACCACATACCTACTTTGGTGGCTGTGGAAGGCTCGAAACCTCTGGATATTCGAGCAAGTCAGACTGCCGGTCCAAGTGATGATTAAAAGGGCTCACAAAGACTGGCTGGAGTTCAAATCTGTGAAGTGCTAAGTCTCGGGTTTCTGCTTTCGTTTCTGTGAGTACTGTATCTCTGATTAGGTCCTGTTGCTCTTAGTAGTGTTGTGTTTTCTGTGAATGGTGTTTATTTTTTCTATGTTGTTGTTATTTTTAGTCATGGTCTGTGAAGGAGAAGGTTTGCAGGCTAGGCCTTCGTGCAGTGGTATGTGACCTTCTTCTGTTTATCTATAGGGTTGAGTCGATTCTAGGCCGCTTGCATGCGTGTCCTATCATTTTCCTTTGTTGTGATTGTAGTTAGTGAGGCTGGTGCCTTTGGTTGTATTCGAACGTTGTTCTCGGTTGGTTAATACAATTTCTATCATTTCGGAAAAGAAAAAAAAAAGAGAAGACAAATCAAAAGAGTAAAATAAATCTACGGTAAATTCCACTTAAATCCCTACTTCTCTTTTTATTTTTCAAATCAGTCCTCTTAATTTTTTCCTCTCTGCACTCCCTTTTATTAATTTTCCCTTTCCATTTCACTCCTCATATATATACTATTATTATTATTATTATTATTATTATTATTATTATTCATTTGAAGTATATTATTATTATTATTATTATTATTATTATTATTATTATTATTATTATTATTATTATTATTATTATTATTCATTTATTTTACTTCAAAATCATAAAAAATAGAAAAAAATTGGAAAGCTCTCTCTCTCTCCCTTAATCGCTCTCTAAATTCCTGTCTCTCTCTTTCTCTATGTGAAATCGCCTCCAGGAAGTCGGGATCTCGGGCGTTCGAATCGACGCCCAGGAAGAGCTCGCGAGTCCCATCCACTACCGCAAGATGTTGGGCCCCTTTTTGGCATCCGTGAAAAGGACGGGGATCGCGGTCGAAGGCGTCGAGAAATTGGTGTCTCTGGATTGATAAATTTGGGGATGATTTTAATTTATTCGACGATTGAGGTATTTATCGACCCTAAATCAACTGTGATAGTTTTTGGGTGAAACCCTAGATGCTAATTGTTCCAACTTGTCATGGTAATTACACTGCTTTTTTTTCCAGCTGTGTATGTAACTTGGGTGTTTTGAACGAGTTCTTAACACAAATTATTAAG
Organism: Striga asiatica; assembly: GCA_008636005.1. NCBI lineage: Eukaryota > Viridiplantae > Streptophyta > Magnoliopsida > Lamiales > Orobanchaceae > Striga > Striga asiatica. The sequence goes on from BKCP01008382.1 coordinate 76,607, forward strand.
CCTGATGAGGTTCAGAGCTCGAACCTCTAAAACCCCCCAACACAGATCCTAAACCGCTGACCATAATAGTTTCTGCTTCTTACTTCTGCTTCAGACAAAAATGAAAAATGTAATAACTGAAAAAGAGCCCAACTAAACATACTAAATTTATGAACAAAAAACAAAGATTTTATTCATCAATCTCAATATATGAGATTCCCTCTGTGAAAGAAGACCCTGCCCAGTGGACACTTGTATATCATCTATATTGTGTTTGTCATAACTTTCAAATATTAGTATAGGGAATATATTTGCCTCGCTTGCTCAGTTTGCTTTATTTTGTCTCCATTGAACTATGAATTATTTTTCATCATATGCTTCAGGTGTTGAGAAAAATATGTTGGTATTTGGCCTTGTCTCCTCATGATCCTATGCAGTCTAGTAGATTATTTTGGTGTATTTTATTTTTCTTCTCAAAGTCACACACACACGAATTATGCTAGAGTTTAACNGATCATCAAAGGAGAAGGCCACATAAGTGCAGTCGACCGGTGGACTTTGGGGATTCATTTTTACGAGCTGCTGTTTGGGTGGACTCCTTTTAAGGGGTTGGGTAATCGGGCGACCCTTTTCAATGTGGTCGGGCAGCCGCTGAAGTTCCCGGAGGCTCCCACGGTTAGTTTTGCTTCCCGGGATCTTATTCGGGGGCTGCTCGTTAAGGAGCCGTAGAACAGGCTGGCGTATAGACGTGGGGCAACCGAGATCAAGCAGCACCCGTTTTTTCAGAGCGTGAATTGGGCTTTGATAAGGTGTTTCAGCCCTCCGGAGGTGCCATTGCGGTTTGTGATGGGCTAAGAGGCGGGTGGACCTGGGCCCACGGTGTGAATGGCCCGCGGTGTTGACGTGAAGCCGTCCGGTAATTACTGCGATTTTTTCTAGGATTTTATTTCCATTTGTTGAGGGCCAGTGTAAATTGCTGCTGTTGATTTGGTGATTTTTTTTCTCATGCAAGGATATGAGAGATGAAATTGCCATAATACAGAGGAAAATGAAGAAATAAATAAGTGTTTTTTTTATGATTGTTGTGATTATGCTTAGATTCAAAAAATTACCTTCAATATTTCACCATGATGATTTTGTTCATGCAAAATTTCAGGTTATCATCAATCTTTTCTTTTCTTTTCTTTTGATGAATGAATTTCATAAGTAGTATTTGTATGATGATCTATGATCCAATACCAAATTACCAACCTTTCACTGCTAAAGGCAAAGATTGAGCCGAGCTAAGAGAGCAGCTGCAATGGATTCATAATCCCCCGATGCGAGCATGAAAATTAATCAATGGGGAAATTGCTCCATTTTAGGCTAACCTTTGTCTTTCGTCATGGTTAAGCCTGTGACTTTCCCCAGAGGCAAAAATTCGAGCTTTTGGTTTACCGAATAGAAGGGAATCTGCCATGGTTGTTTCCATATCCATTGGATTTCAGCCAAAGCTTCAATTTTGAGTGGGAGGAAAAGAAGTTTGGTAAGTAATATAAAATGCAGTGCAAATTATAATTTGATTTATGGGGTTTTTGATTGCTTGTGGAGGATGCAAGGTTTATCTGCATTATTGGGGTCTGAAGAAGAAAATGGCTCTTATTATTTTCTGTTTATTGTTTGAGTTTGAAGCACAACACTAATAAACTACCCCAGCCTTCTATAGCTATCCCAAAGTGGAAATGACTTGAATGAATGTGATGCAAATCTTTTTATCTTTCCTTTTAACTGGGAGAGCCCATAAATTGAGGTAGAATGCATGTTAATTGAGGTAGAGCTCATAAAAATGACGTGGATATAATGAATTTATGTTTTATAAAGTGATACCCGTTTTCCTTCATGTAAGTATCATCCTTATCTTCTATAATAGTACTCGTTTTATCGTGAGCAATAAAAATTCGCGAGTAGCAATATTGTACCTGTTTGTCTTAAAACCGGTACCAGATATACGCATGATAGTACCAGTTTTACCTATAATGGTACCACTTCTTCTTCTATGCAGTACTAATTCTTGATGAATTAGTATCTACTTTGTAAAAAGAACAAAAAATGGATTACTTCACTTTTGGCCAACATTTTCAAAATTAGTACTACACCTAGAGTAAGATAGTACCAGCTTTATGGTGTTTTAGTAGCAGATATCAGGTCTTCAGTACCAACTCCGATGAACATTAAAAAAAAAAAATCAGTTTCAAATGATGTTTACATGACCAATAATCATTCTCACATTAGTTTCTATGAGAATTAGAATGTGGTTAAATTTTTTAATCGCAAATTGGTCATGAACTCAACACACTAATGAAAAAATACTACTAATACACTTCATCTCATGAAAAGACACACTTCATCGCATTGAATGATCATACATGACTACTCCAAATTCTACCTATATATTTTAACTTCCACTATTTTTCAACCAAATCACGCGTGAACGATCCATGTAGTATGGTAAACGTGGAGGATTAAAGAAATCACGATTACTATAACAGTACCAGTTTTGACAGAAATAGTATCGCTTCTTCTTCTGCGCAGTACCTGCTTTTACTCATTTAGTACCGAATTTTGGTCAACAAAAATGGATTACTTCAATTTTGGTCAACATTTGCAAGAACTGGTACCAAACCTAGAGTAAGATAGTACCAGCTTTATGGTGTTTTAGTACCAACTATCGGGTCTTCAGTACCAACTCGGACGAACATAATAAAAACACCGAATTTCGATCTTAAATGATGTTTATATGACACATTATCACTCTTACATAAGTTTCTATGAGATTTAAAACGTGTTTAATTAAGTTTAATCGCAACTTGGTCATGAACTCATCACACTAATGAAAAAACACTACTAATACACTTCATCTCATTAAAAGACACACTTTATCTCATTGAATGATCATACACGACTACTCCAAATTGTACCTATATGTTTTAACTTCCACTATATCTCAACCAAATTACGCGTGAACGATCCACGTGACATGGTAGACATGGAGGATTAAAGAAATCACGATTAATAAAACGGTACCAGTTTTGACCAAAATAGTACTGCTTCTTCTTCTGCATAGTACCTGTTTTTAATCAATCAGTACCTACTTTCGGTCAACGAAATGATTTATTTCAATTTTGGTCAACATTTGCAAGAACTGGTACCAGACCTAGAGTAAAATAGTACCAACTTTTGGTGTTTTAGTACCAGATATTAAGTCTTTAGTACTAACTCGGAAGATCGGTCTCAAATTATATTTATATGACCCATTATCACTCTCACATTAGTTTCTATGAGATTTAAAATGTGTTTAATTAAGTTTAATTGCAAATTGGTCACGAACTCAACACATTAATGAAAAAACACCACTACTCTTCATCTCATTAAAAGAAATACTTCATCTCATTGAATGTTCATACATGATTACTCCAAATTCTACATATATGTTTTAGCTTCAAATATTTCTCAACCAAATCACGCGTGAACGATCCACGTGGCATGGTAGACGTGGAGTATTAAAGAAATCACGATTACTAGACTGGTACCAATTTTGATTGAAATAGTACTTGTTATTCTTCTACGCAGTACCTGTTATTGATCAATTAATACCTACTTTTGGTCAACCAAGATGGATTATTTCAATTGAACATTTAAAAAAAAAGTAGTACAATACCTAGAGTAAGGTAGTACCACTTTATGGTGATTAAGTACCACATATCGAGTCTTTACTACCACTTGTAATGAACACATAGAAACACCGAATTTCGGTCGCAAATGATGTTTATATGACCCATAATCACTGTCACATTAATTTATAAAAGATTTAAAATGTTTTTCATTGAGTTTAATCGTAAAATGGTCATGAACTCGGCACACTAATGAGAAAACACTACTACTACACTTCACTTCATTGAATGACACACTTCATCTCATAGAATCATCATATATGACTATTTCAATTTCTACCTCTATGTTTTAACTTTCACTATTTTTCATCCAAAATCACGCTTGAACGATCCACGTGTCATGGTAGACATTAAGAATTAGAGAAATCATGATTCTTAAAATAGTACATGTTTTAGCTAATATAGTACCACATCTTCTTCTACGTGGTACCAGTTTTTGATCGATTAGTACTAACTTTTGGTCAACGAAAATAGATTATTCAATTATGGTCAATATTTGCAATAATTGGTACCAGACCTATAGTAAGATAGTACCACTTTTGTATTGCAGTAGTACCTGAAATTGGGTCTTTAGTACTACTTGTAATGAACACATAAAAACACTGAATTTCAGCCTCAAATGATGTTTACATGACCCATAATCACTCTCACATTGGTTTATATGAGATTTAAAATGTTTTTAGTTGAGTTTAATCCTAAAATGGTCATAAACTCGACACACTAATGAGAAACACTACTAATACACTTCATTTCATTGAATGACACACTTCATCTCATAGAATCATCACACACGACTACTCCAAATTCTACATATTTGTTTTAACTTCAACTATTTTTCATCCAAATCAAGCTATAACGACCCACGTGAAAAGGTAGACATGAAAGATTAAAAAAAAATACGATTCCTAAACTAGTACCAGTTTTTGCCATAATAGTACCACATATTGTTCTATATAGTAAACTATGTGGTGTCCCACCGCGCGAATAATTTATTACAAGCATTCACCAACCCAAAAACTTCTCGACATGTCTGAGGCTTATAAAACGACATACATGAATTAAAAGCGCATATACATACGGGCCATAATAGTCGGATTCTAGAATACCTGCAACAACACTTATTTGCAATTTTAATCCATTATGCGCTGCACCCGTACACAATTAATTCACATATATCACGCAAGTCCTAATTCGAATAGTGCACAAAGACGAATTAGCCTGGGCTCTGATACTAGTTGTTGGGTTCTATTAGGAACGTCGACAATGTGCACAATCAAATCTATTGAATAATAAATCTTAACGCAGCGGAATCTATAGTTAGGATTAGGACTTACGGTTTAAAAATTTTTCCGACTCTGATTCGTTTCTGATTTCCGTTGATGGAGATCGTCTGTCTACCACAACTCAATCGGTTGAAGGGTTTGGCCTTTGTCGACTCTAGTCGAGTGTTGAATCACAAACGGATCACCGGATCAAGTTGGTCGGGTTCAGATTGCGGCGGTTCGGGTTGCGGACAGATGCGCGTGCGTGTCAACTTTCCTATGCCTGAAAGGACTAGGCGTGCGGCGTCTGGGCTCACGCGGGTACGTGCTCGGGATGTCTCCTATATGCGCGAGGAGTCCTGATCAGGCGAGGAATAGCGGGTGCGTGCGGGTCGTGCGCTACGGCTTTCCTATGCCTGTGAGGACTAGGCGAGAAGGGTCTGTGTCATGCCGATCGTATGCGGCACGTTTCCTGGGGCGCGAGGAGTCCTGGTTGAGCGAGGTATGTCGGCGGGGAGTAGTGGCCAGAGTATTTGGATCTTCAAGGTTTGATAAATATCACCTTAAAATCTTCTAATGGATTATCTAAACACCTACTTCGACTAATCATGGTGGAGCGATTAATCGAAACTCCCTAACTCTCTATTGTGTATAAATCTCGATTTTCCTCTTCCTTTTAGGAACCTTAAAATTGTGACTCACATATTCAAGACAAGAGGTTGGGACATGGTGTATTTATAGACTCCATTAGGGACCTTAAGGAGGTGTCAAATATGGGCTTATCCCATTAGGCCAAGGAATCCTAATTCTACTCCACTTATTAATCCCAACTAGGTCATGATTCCTTTCTCCTAACATCACCTTCTAGAAGACTCTCAAGTCTCCTAACCCTAGGTAATATTCTAGAAGGAATATTCCCTATCTCATGGAATATTAAATAAGGAATAAAATTAATTCCTAAAATCCTAATAAAATTAAATAATAATATATCCCACTAGAATATTACTATTTCTCTCACCATTTGGCTCCAATTTAATCAATTAAATCAAACCTCCACTTGATTAATATTTATTAATCTTATTGATCGATTTACCTCCCTATGTTTAAGATATAACGTCCGTTGATTAATTAAATTACTGACAAAATAATTAATCAACTTCTTATTCATTTCCGAAATTAGTACCACTCAGATCTTTAATCATTATGTCAGATACACATCCGTCTGCAGGACTTGACATAATATTCCTTCCTGAGCTCATCTCGGGGACGTCATCAATCCAGCACACTGGAACATAGTGACCTTAAATAATTTATAATAGCGCGTCATATAAACATCCTCATTTACCAAAGTACCGAGTACGTCATCCTAACGAAATAGGAATCACCCTTGGTAAATCAAATAAACAAGTAATGAGTATACACGCCTATTTTATATTATCTTACAGCTTTAGAGAACGCATCAATAACTGAAGGTCGAGATTACAACAACGATCAGTGAGTCTCATAATCTTAGCCTTCCACGGTCTTGTTCAATACTTAACATAAGTACTAGTGTAATTCTCCAGTCAAAGATCAACTGAATCAAGAATACACTACAGTCTTTTTCCAAGCGGGGTCTCACTGCCAGTCTAGACTGTGAACAAATAATTTAGTCTTACAAGGAACCGATAGGTGACCTTTCTGTTCGAGACACCACGAACCACACTATCTCAATGTACGACAAGGAGTATGATTGCATAAATAAATAAACTGCAAGCATATGTACTTTGACCGAAACATGATTGCCAGATCAAAATGGAATTGTTCATATCTGAAAGCCAAGCTTTTACAACATATCTAATAGCAACATTCGCTCTCTTCTGGCGGCATTGAGGTCAAAATTCATCTTCTTTATCGCCCAAAATTCTTTGTGCTTGATCTTGACCGGGAGGTGGCACGCCTTTCCGTAGACGAGCCAAAAAGGGCTCATCCCCAAAACTCCTTTATATGCTGTCCGTTGTGCCCATAATGCATTGTCGAGTCGATGGGACCAATCCTTCCGGGACGAATTCACCGTCTTCTCAAGAATGGTCTTAATTTGCTTGTTTCTCGTCTCCGCTTGGCCTGACGTTTGTGGATGGTATGGGGTCGCCACCTTATGCGATATGCCATACTTCTTCATCAATTTCTCGAATATACGGTTGCAAAAGTGCTTGCCTTCGTCACTCACAATGGCCCGTGGAAATCCAAACCTGCTCAAAATATTACCTTGCCAAAACTTGATCACTACGTTAGCGTCGCATGTCCTTGTGGGGATAGCCTCGACCCACTTGGACACATAATCAACGGCAAGCAAAATATACTCGAAACTAAAGGATTTAGGAAAGGGTCCCATAAAATCAATGCCCCAAACATCAAAGATTTCAACTTGAAGATTGTTAACTAGAGGCATTTCATTTCTTCCCAACCCTTTGACAACGGTCACAAGATTTGCAAAAATTATGAGCATCTCGAAAAATAGTAGGCCAAAATAAACCTGATTGAAGGACCTTAAGGCGGTCTTTCGACCTCCAAAATGGCCTCCGCAATGAAGCTCGTGGAAAAAGGCAATAACATCCGATTGCTCCTCTTCGGGCACACACCTCCGAAGAATCTCGTCTTTTCTCATTTTGTAAAGGAATGGGTCATCCCAAAAATAGCTCCTACACATCAAAACAAATTGTTTCTTCTCTTTGGAAGAGAGGTTAGGCAACAAAACTCCGCCGAATAAATAATTCACTATGTCCGCATACCACGGATGACTAGTTACTTCACCCACTTGCTCATATGGAAAATCATCATTAATACTAACATGCTCATGCAATGTAAGTGAAGAATCGGAAGGAACAATGCGAGACAAGTGATCCGCTACAACATTTTCACAACCCTTTCTATCCCGAATTTCCACATCAAATTCATGTAAAAGTAAAATCCACCGAATAAGTCTAGGTTTCGATTGAGTTTTGCTCAAAAGATACCTAAGAGCCGCATGGTCGGAATGAACTATCACTTTCAATCCCAAAATGTAAGACCGAAACTTCTCAAGAGAAAAAATTACGGCTAAAAGTTCTTTTTCGGTAGTAGTATAATTTAGTTGGGCACCGTTTAGGGTCAAACTAGCATAATAAATTACACAGGGTAATTTATCAACTCGTTGACCCAAGACGGCTCCAACCGCAAGATTTGGCGCATCACACATAATTTCAAAGGGTAACAACCAATCCGGAGCAATAACAATAGGCGCAGTCACAAGCTTATTTTTCAATTTATTGAAAGCATCTAAACATGCATCATCAAACACAAATGGCACATCATTTGCAAGCAAGTGAAACAATGGTTGGCTAATTTTCGAAAAATCTTTGATGAATCACCTATAAAAACCTGCGTGACCCAAAAAACTTCTAACACCTTTCACGTTCACGGGAGGGGGTAATTTTTCTATCACACCAACCTTCGCTTTATCGACTTCTATCCCCCAACTAGACACAATATGCCCTAACACAACTCCACTTTTTACCATGAAGTGACTCTTCTCCCAACTCAATGTCAAATTAGACTCGATGCAACGCTCAAGAACACGAGATAAATTACGGAGACAGTGAGAAAATGAATCACCGAATATAGAAAAGTCATCCATAAATACCTGTAGAAAGTCCTCGAGCATGTCGGAAAATATGGAGAACATGCACCTTTGGAAGGTTCCGGGTGCGTTGCAAAGTCTGAAAGGCATCCGTCAAAAGGCAAATGTGTCGAATGGGCATGTAAAAGTGGTCTTTGGTTGGTCCTCTGGTGCTATGGCTACTTGGTAGTAGCCGAAATGTCCGTCTAGGAAGCAATAGAATTGGTGGCCGGAGAGGAGGTCGAGGATTTGATCGATGAATGGCAGCGGGAAATGGTCCTTCTTAGTTACGGCGTTGAGTCGTCGATAATCGATACACATTCTTCACCCGGTAGTGATACGGGTGGGGATCATCTCCTTCTTCTCGTTCTCAATAACGGTGATGCCCCCTTTCCTTGGCACAACATGAATGGGGCTGACCCACTCGCTATCGGCCACTGGAAAAATAATCCCCTCGGAAAAGAGCTTAAGAACTTCCGTCTTCACTACTTCCATCATGTTCGGATTAAGCCGCCGTTGGCTATCCCGAAATGGTTTGGCACCTTCTTCTAAGGCGATCCGATGCATACACGTGGAAGGGCTAATGCCTTTAAGGTCCCCGAGGCCCAACCCGATGGCTCTTTGATTCTTCTGGAGCACCTCAAGTAACTCTCTCTCTTCATCTTGCGCAAGCTCGGCGAAAATGATTACCGGCTTTTGTCTTTTATCATCGAGGAATACATACTTGAGGTGTCGAGGCAATTCTTTGAGGTCTAAGGTCGGTTGTGTTTGGGGCTGGTCGGCTTCAAAAAGATCAATGGTCGGTTCTTTTTTCTCGTCAAAGTCGGGTAGGTGCCTCGCCTCCCACTCTCGTTTGGCTATTTCTTCAACGAACTGGTCGGTTACATCAACAAATGCGCACTCCTCCACAAAATTTACCGAAGATGCAGATTTGGCGTCTCGGATGGAGATGGATACAGACTCACCCAAAACCGTCATGTTAAGTGTCCCGTTCTTCACATCAATGAGTGTGTTAGTGGTGGCCATGAATGGTCTTCCGAGAAGGATGGTGTGATCCTTCCCATTCTCGTGCACTTCTCCCACGTCGAGAATAACAAAGTCCACGGGGACAATGAGCTTCCCCACACGAACAAGCACGTCTTCCACCACTCCCTTGGGATATGGTATCGAACGGTCGGCAAGCTGGAGGCACATACTAGTCGGTCTCAAGTCTCCGAGACCGAGTCGTTGAAATATCGAAAATGGCATCAGGTTGATCCCGGATCCGAGGTCAAGCATCCCCGAAGCTTCTTTTCCATTCCCGAGGACTATTTTGATCACGAAACCCCCGGGATCACGTTCCTTCTTGGGTAAGCCATGGTGCATTGCACTCGCCGCCTCGTATACCACAACCTTCTCCCCGTCTTCGAATCTCCTTTTCTTCGCCACCAAGTCTTTGAAAAATTTCACATACGACGACATGTTTTTGATCACGTCGAGAAGTGGCAAGTTGACGTTGACCTTTGAAAGCATGTTGTGAAGGTCCCAGAATTGCTTTTCTTGCCTCTCGTCCCGAAGTCGGCCCGGAAAATGGATGCGTGGTTTGAATGGATTCGAGAACTTGTATAAAATCGGGCCCTCCACCGGCTTTCTCGAATTGGCCCATGTGCTCTCCTTGACATCATCCTCCTTCTCTTTGGATTGGTCGGTCGGCTTAAGTTCCCCGGTCTCGGGCATTTTCACTTGGTTATCGACGACTTTCCCACTCCTCAACACGGTGATCACCTTTGCTTGCTCGGGTTGGCTCGGGAGCTTCCTTTGTCAGATTCGGCCTCTAAATTTCCAACTCTCGTGGCGAGTTGGCCAATTTACTTCTCCATACGCTTGATGGTCGACTCTTGATTCGTTATAAATTGGAGGATTTTATCCAATTTGTCGTCTTGGGTGAACGAGCCAGGACCGGCCCTTTGGGTTTGCATTCCTCCTATAGAGCCCCTTCGCGGTTGTTGTTGTTGTGGGTAGTTTGGTCTCATGTGTTGTTGTGGAATGAAGTTGGGACGATTGTGTTATTTCATGTAGTTCGGTCGGGGCTGCTGGTTGTTGTTATTGTTGGACCACGAGAAGTTGGGGTGATTTCTCTACCCCGGGTTGTATGTGTTCGAATAAGGGTCATTGGCCGGCCGGTTTTGGTATCCTTGGAGAGCGTTGGCATCCGCATATTGCTCCCCGAAGTCTTGGTCAAATGTTGTCGGGAACACCTTGGATCGGTGCCCGTGGACTTCACACGTTCCGCATGCTTCTACCGCCATAGCTTGCACCGGCTGGACACTTCTCGCATTAAGTAGTCTCATTTGCTCCGTGAGCTCGGCTATTTGGTGAGATATCATGTCTTGTCTGGGGGCTATCTCATGTACCATCGCCTTCTTCCCTCGACTGCTCTTCTGAGACGAGTTAGAACTCATCGTCTCAAAAATCTCCATTATCTCCTCAGCCGTCTTTGGCCCGATATCTCCACCGGCCACTTGTCCACCATATACTGAATATTTTGGTGGAGGGAATCGTAGAAGCTGTTCATCAATAGGGCGGGTGGAAAGTTGTGATGTGGACATTGTCTTTGTAGGTCCTTGAAGCGTTCCCACGCCTCGTGTAGTGGCTCGTTCGGTTGTTGTGCGAAAGACACGATTTGGGACCTGAGTTCTTGTGTCGTTTGATGGGAATAGTACCTCCCAATGAACTTCGAATACATTTGCTCCCAAGTAGTGAGGGAGTCGGAAGCAAGTGTCATGAACCACGCCTTTGCCCGGTCCTTGAGTATCTCGGGAAAGCACCTCATTTTCAGCTGGTCCTTATTGAGCCCGTGGAGTGGAAAGGTTTGAAGGACATTGTAAAATTCGCGTATGAAATGGAGCGGATCTTCGTTGGGGAGCTGGTTGTAGTGTATCGTCTTGAGCTCGTAGTTCCGAGCCGCCGGTCCCAACCGAATGCATGAAGTCACCGGTCCAATCACCAGTTGGCTAAGTCCCGGAGAAGATACCGCGGGGGGTTGTTTACTTCTTCTTCGTTGTTTTAGTCCATTTTTCCTTGATTATTGAAGTTTGATGATTCGAGAGAAAGGTTGGCGAACAATTCACGTAAATCCTCGTCAATGGCTTTGTCGCTCGGAATGAGTACACGACCACTCCTAGTACGCATACAAAAATAACAATACGTTACGAGCACCCGTTAACGAAAAAGGACGAATGACAATGTAACGCCCCGTTTTATTTTAAAGAATTTACCGAATTTATTTAATAAAAATCAGAGTTATATTTTTTTTTTTGAAATCCAAGTTAAAACATTTATCGAGAAACGGGCGCTACTTATTAACCACAACAAATAAACACACTCAATCAAGGGAACTACACATGCTCGAGCTAACAATAAAACAAATCCCAAAAACATAAGTCTCAAACCATTTCCAAAAGGTCTAGCATTATTCTAAGTTCAAACGAAAACTCAACCATAGTTCGAAGGCAAATAAATAAATAATCCAAAGTATGAAAGCAAATAATTAAGTAACAAGTTTATGCGCAACACATAATCAGTATACGAAATCAAGCAGGGATATAAACACATAATAAAATATCCAAACCCAAGCGAGAAAATAATTCAAGTCAAGTTTCAGTTCAACAAATTATAAACAGGCGGAAGCATAATATATCATCAAACAGTGACCACCATCTCGCTCGTCCTACGCCACCGCCTCCAGCTCGTCTCAACCTAAAACAAAGGAAGAGAGGGAAACAACAAAGAAAATAATGGGGGTGAGCAACCAACTAGCTCACCATTATCGCACGGTTATCTCGTATAATTATTTAGAAAGCAGTTTCATAATAAACCAATATCAATATCCGTATGCATAGAATTCCTAGCCTAAACCCCCTACCCGGCCCTATCGCAAACCTCCTATGTACATACAACAACCTTCCGACCAAACATCGGCAAGGCCGTAACTGGAAAATTTCCCCCACCCCGAAACTCACACGGATCATGGGAGTCCACCCCGAACTACTCACGGATCATGGATGTTTTCCAGGAGACAGTGGAGATGTTTTTCCCCCCCGAAACTCACACGGATCAGGGCGTCGCCTCCCGGATACAACGGGCAGGTGACCTCTCACTGTTATGCATTCATCAAGGCACTAGCGTTCGGGACACTTAGACTAGAGTTCTCATGCATACAAAAATTTTCAAAAGAAACATTACACGAAATAAGGAAATGCGATAATTATGGAATACATCATAAATGTACCCACCTGATAGCAGCAACAGTTCACAGGATCACAAATCTTGAAACGAGGCGAAGTCAACACCTCTAGACACCTACATGATGTCAAGATCCTACAATCAGATTCTATCTCGACTTAAATCGGAAATCACAAGACAGACCTAGTCGAACTCGTTTCGACTAAGTAGTTCGTGAAGTCCAGTGGATTTGGAACACTAAGACTCGGCATTTAACTCAACCAAACCATTTAAGGGAGTTCACAAATTCATCTAAGGATTGACTAATTCACACTCACATAAAAACCAAAAAGCAAGTCAATCCAAATTCCATACAACAATTATGCTCGATAATTGAAATTATTTAATCGCATGAAAAATCGAAAGTCAAGATATCCTACGAATTAAGCTCTGAAAATTTATACAAAATTTCATCTCCCAGAAACATGTAAAACCACAAAGTTTCAGCTTTAAACTCGAAACGCCCTATTTTATAAAATTCGAACAGTAATTCAGCAAAAAGGGCACATAAATTCATACTCAGACTTAATGAATGAAACTGAACCTGCAAATTTTACATAGCAACATACAGTATGCCAAAGTCCACATATAAAAATTTCAGCCTTAAATGATAACTGCTGCTATTTTTAAAAATTCAAACGAGCAACAGCAGTTTATCGAATTTAAATCCAAACTGAAACCAAACGGACTCTAAAAATTCTCATATTTTACAAACATGATAAAACACCTAAAATATGACTCTCAGTAAAATTTTAGAATTTTCCATGCAGTAACCGATTTTTAAATATTCAAACAACAATTCTGCAGATTCAATAAATAAAATATTACCCATATCAAATCAACTCCAAAAATTCTAAAAATTTTACACAACACATATAAGTCACAGAGGCATGACATATCCAAATTTCAGCTCATTTCAGTCACGCATTAATTACTTATGCATTTAATACCAATCTGCTCAGATTCACACTTTAATTAAAATAAATAGCTACAGGTCTCTAAAAATTATGAAAATTTTACACAAGGCAAACAATGAACAGATAACATACTCCTCAAAATTTCACATCATTTCGAGCAGCGAGCTATTTTTAAAAATTCAAACATCAAAACAGCGATTAATAAGCTCGACAACTCGACTATTAAATCACAACACGCAATTAATCGTCCGAGGCCTTTTCATAAAACCAAGGACTCGACATTGTTCCATTATCCACCGACTTACACGAATTTCGAGGTCTCGTTAGATTTTCGAGAAAATCGAAGAGATCCCGAACATACGCTATCACATAAAATCATAACAATCACATAAAATCATAACGAACAATCTAACGCACATTATTTACGTCACGTAAATCACACATATTCATAAATAACATAATCCATTTAAACGAGACGAGATCGAGCCTTTATACCGTTCTCGAGAATCAAACGAAAACGGACGAACGTAAGGTTGTCGGGCTCGACGGCTACGCGCGGCTCGCCGAGGAAAGAGCAGCGGCGGTCCTTCTCGGTTTCGGGTTTGCTGCGATGGCCGAGGCGACCCGTCGGAGCTCCTGCTGGTTCGAAGAGGAAGAAGACTACGGCTCGCCGGAAAAAAAAAAGGAGCTGCAGGAGGAGAGCTCGCCGGAAGGGGCCTGCTCGCAGACACGAAGTCACCGGAGGGTTGAGAGCAACAACGGCGAGAAGGTGCTGCTTGCCGAGAAAAGCTTCTCGAGGTGGTGCAGCAGGGTCGTCGTCGTCGGAGGAGGATGCAGCAGCTCGTCGGCGGAAGTCGGGGTGGAGGTGCTGATACGCGACGAGTTGCAGCGGAGGAGGGTTGCGTCGTTTTGGTCGCGAATGGAGGATCTCGCCGGAAAATGAACAGAGAAAAATGGCGATGGCGACGGGATATGATGACGAAGACGGTCGAACGAAAGAGAATCGGAAGAAACAGAAAATCTCAAAAGGCTGCGGGATTGGCCAAAAGATCGATACTCA
>BKCP01008393.1:0-27756 GCA_008636005.1 Striga asiatica
GCTACAGACCTCCTAAAATCATGAAATTTTTACACGACATGTATAATCACCACATGACATCACATATAAAATTTCAAAGCATTCGGAGTAGCATGCGATTTATCATGATTTAAATTCGATTCAGCAGCAATTATGATTTCAAAAATCCAAATAAGACTCGAAACACGCCGAAATCGTCCGAGGCCTTCGCCATGAGGCCACGGACTCGACAAGGTTCCATTATCCACAGTCCTAAACACGAATGACTAGGTCTCGTTCGATTTCTCAAAATCGAAGAGTTTGTCTACACACACGAATATATATAATCTCATGAACACATATAAACATCATAGGCATTTATATATATATTCATAGAACACATAGAATTTATAGGCTCAAATACATAATCGTAGCACACGTTCAACACATCATCAAAACATGAAATTAACGAGAGAGATGAATCTCGGTACCGTTCTCGGGTTTACGCTCGAGAAACGGAACGGACGAGGGTTGACGGGCTCGATTTGCGTGTGGCCTTCTTGCGGGGTGAACGGCTCGACCGCTTTCGCTTGGGCTCACCGGCGGAACGTGCACGGAGGAGCAGCGGCGGAGAGGCGACTCGAGAAGGAGCAGCGACGGATGGGGCCACCGGGAAAAGACGCTGCGACGGCTAGGGCAGCGGTTCGTCGGGGTCCACGGGTCTACTCACGGAGGAGCAGCGTTGAGGCGGAGCGTCAGCGGCTCGCGGTGGTCGAGGGCGGCGTCGTCGGAGATGGCCTGCTGGTATACGACTAGGGTTGCGCAGAGAAGGTCGCCGGAGATGCAGGCGCGCGGATCGTCGGGAGTTGGGCCTGTTCGTTGAGGTTGGTCGTCGGAATTGTGCTGGCCGTGGCGTCTTGCTGCTGGGGTCGGGGATGATTGGTTCTCGACGGTATGGAGGCGCCGCGAGTTGCTGTTGGTCGGAGGGACGACAACCTCACGAGAACGATGACGAGAAGGTCAGATTTGCAGGTGCGACAAGGGGAGGTCGCCGGCGTCTTCTCACGAGATGGAGGGTCGGCGACGGGAAATTTGCAGAGAAAGGGGGAAAGATACGGGGTGATGATTTGCTGGGGGAGATGATAGCGATGATGGCGAGGGATTCTCTTCTTTCTCTGCTCGGCTTCGATCAGAATTTCCAGAGATGATGTATGCGCGATCAAAAGATAAGGAAAAGAATATGAAAGCTGCGGCGTGATGAATTCGGATGAGAGGAAAATAGATACAAAGTATATATATATACATAGCTTCTAGGTTGACTTTTCCTATTCCACAAGAAAAAAGAAAAACGCACAAGGTTAGATAGAACGGGCCGGGTCGCGCGGTTCCAAGAGCTGGGCCGATGGTTTGGTTTTCGCGGGTACTACTCGGGCTCGGTTAAACGCAACATTAATTCGGCTAGACATAAAAATAAAACGAATATTGTTTATATTTATAATACACACTATTATAAAATAATAATATTTTTAATAATACAAATACACGCGCAGTATTAAATAATAATAACATTTAGACATTTAAGCATTTAATTATAATTTGGCAAAAATAAATATCATTTAGACAATTATACATTTAATCGCAAATTGATAGATAAATCATTTTAGACATTTAATAATATTTGGTATCCATTAATAATAACAACAAATAAAAGTAAATAATAATAATAATAAATAATTCCCAAATATTCTATAATCAAACGGGGCATTACATGTATTTTATTCAGTTTATGTACGCATGTTATGTATTCGTATTTCGGATGCTTCCGCCAGCGAGTTTTCTAGACAGTGCGAGACAGTACAGACTACGCATGTATAATTCCATAATCCGCGAGCGGATAGTTTGGTTGCATGTTTTTATTATGTCTGCGGGCAAGCCCGAGTTCAGTTTAAGTTTTTATCTGCCACATCCCGCAATAAGTCAGTATTTTCGAAAACCCAGCTCGCACATTCTTTCGAAAATAAAAACAAAAATTTTACTCTGATTTTTAAAAGCTAGTAGTGAGGTGGGGTGTGACACGAACATTCTAAGTTAAGCCATCAGATTAAGATTTGAGTTAAGATCTGACTATAGAGGTTGATTATGTATTTGAGCCAAGTATCAGAAGTAACGGTATTTCAGTATATAATAGCCATAAGTCCGGGTAAATCATGGGGGTTTGAAATAAGAACCAAAAGCCGGATAAGATCCTGGAGGCTTGAAACTGAACCGTAGAAATAAAGTCTCAGAAAGTAGTCATTCTTTATAGTCAGAAGTTTTGATATCTTATCAGTTAGATATCATGAGCTAAAAAAATTGGCAAAGTTCGAGATCAAGTTATCAGTTATTCTGTATTAAGTACTTGTTAGTGACCGTACAACTATACAAAGTACTTTTCAGAAACCAATGAGTATACATTTAAGGTATCAACATATAATAGTCACTTAGCCGAGTAAATTATGGAAACCTGAAATAAGGGTTATTAGTCCGAGTTACCTGGAGACTTGAAAACCGAACCTTAAAAGATATCAGTTATTAAGTATCACATTCCAGATACCGAGATGATTATTTAAACTTCTCGAAAGAATTTTAGAAGTCAAGCAAGAGTAATCTGGACATGTGAAAGTTAAAGATAATCTGTTTAATAAGCAAAGACTAATAAGTTTTCTCTTTGGAGAAAGTATTCGTTCCCAAAGATAAATGATGAGTTTAAAGCCAGAAGTAACAAATGGCGAGAAGAAGCAAGAAAGAGATTAACCGGAACTCTAGCACAAGCTAGGTGTTTTCGGCAAATAATTAAATCTTTATGTTTAGTGTAGCTATTTATTAATGGCTATACTGTTCAAGTTAAAGGGTTAGTGGTTTATCAGGATGCTGCTAAGCAAAGTTTTCACAATCACCACAGAGCAAAGTTTTAAAAGTATAAAACTTTTGATTGAATTAAGAAATTTCTCAGTCAAATAGTATCGATATGAGAATCAAGCATATATCAGAAGAAGAAGATTTTTGAGAAATCAATATACTGGAAAGATAGAAATTCTAGTATCATTGAAAGCCAAGAACAAGATTCAAGCACACTGTTGAGGATTTCATTATTTTTAAGAGCTAGTATAGAAATAACAGAAAATGGAGATACAGACAAGTAGAAGAGAATCCTCAGCAAATACAAAGTTATATTACATAAAGGGAGGGTGCGTCTCAAGAGCACAAGACTCCATAACTCTGCCATCCATCATGGTTGTAGTTTCACAAAGATAGATCTAAAGGATTAAATGCTCGCTTGTGTTTGAATCCTGGAGTTTCCACAAAATCTTGAACTGTTGAGATGCTGTTTTGAAGCTTCTTGATAAGTTCAGAGGAGGTGTCAGCAGACTTGAATATTTCTCTTTGGAAAGGAGTGTAAAATTTTGATACACTCCTTCATCTAGAAATCCAAGTAAGTTGTGGAAAAAGTTATTGAAATTCAACAAACCAATAGGTTTGGTATGAAATTTCACTTCTGCCCAAGTAGCAATGGTAAAAACAGTCATTAAAGTTCCATATCCACCGGGAAGAACGATGAAAGCATCGCAACAAGATATCATCACCATCAAATTCATAAATTGAGAGAGTTATCATCAAAGTAGCAGAATCTTTGATAATATTTGAGGAAGTGAGATAAAAAGGAAGGATACTTCTCACCTCGATATCAAAGCATTTAGCACCCATTAAGAGGTTGTTAAAGAAAAAGGTACTAGTCCCTCCATAAAGTATGTTGATCTTTTGTTTACCCAACTATTTAACCAGTTGGCTTACAACATAGATGTTATGAGGGAATAATACAAACCTAGAACCACCAAGAACGCACACAGTTTTGATTGGTTGAAGAAGTTTGATACCTTGAAAAGACTCGGCAGTAGCCATTTATTATGAGGGATATTTGGCTATGAAGATAGATGTCACACCCCACCTTACTAGCTTTGAAAAATCAGAGTAAAATTTTTGTTTTTATTTTCGAAAGTTCGTGCGAGCTTGGTTTTCGAAAATACTGACTCATTGCAGGATGTCACAGATAAAAACTTAACTTAACTTTCTCACAAACATAAATGAAACATGCAACCAAGCTATCCGCTGCGGATAATGGAATTAAACAAGCAATGTCTGAATTGTCTCGCACTGTCTGGTCTGCTAGCGGAAGCATCCGAAATACAGAATACATGCATACATAACCGAATAAATACATGATCATAAACTAGGACATAAAAATGTGCATAAAATATGTCCAACTCTCATGACCACGCTTCGCTACATTTGTGCTCATCCAGCACGCTCGACTCCGTCTCCTGAAAAACACAATGGGGGCGTGAGCAAACCACTATGCTCCGCAAAGACCAGTACTGAATAAAACATCATCTATAATAACATGTCGTGAACATAAATATTTAAGAGCTGAAACTGTAAACTTCTCTTTTCTTTCTTTTCTGTGGTAAAAAAGACCCTCGGCCCTTAGGTCGGCCGCTCGTGTGCACACGCAGATGGGGTATAATAGCCCTCAGGTCGGTCCTCCACCGGTCATCAGATGGGATATTTAAGCCCTTAGGTCGGCCCCCACCCGGAACTAACTGTCTGAATACATACCTCTGACATGGTACAGCTATTATCTATGATGTAGAATCCAGTACATGACCCCCCCCTGAAAACTTGGAATTCTGATGCAAGTGCTGATACTGGGTAGCGGTCGGAGGCTCGACTCTCCTTAGGCTTCATAAATATTTAAGCAAAACAATGTTAAGTATAATGCTCGGAATAATCAATTATCTGCTAACATGCTCGGACTTATCTATGCTATTAAACTGGACTGGACTAGCTCAGAAAAAATACTAAAATTCTAGAAAGAGACTCGGACTGCCAGTCGAACCTGCCAGTTCGGTGGCTGGCCGGACCGCACGGTGAGGCTAACTTAGCTAGCTGCGAAGGGCGCACGAGGGGCTAAGGCCGCACGCAACCAAGGTTCGAGGAACAAGGGCGTGACAGCGGGGTCGTATGGCTGACACGATGTGGGCGCTGTCGGACCCGACAGACACTGCTCGGGTCGGCACTGGCCATGGCACGAGGCTCTGGCGCGATACCTCATGCACCGGGATTGGCACGGCGCTGCCGGGCGCCGTGCGCGTGGGCTATGCACGCTGGGTGCCGTGGCTACTAAAATTTCATTTTTTATGGCCATTTAAAATATAAATTCGAAACTTAGGTTATATCATGTGCATGGCTTCATATTTATGCATGAAAAATCCTCAAATAACATAAATAGGGTGTGGTTAAAAGTTAGGTCGAGCTAACCTTCACCGATCGAGAGAATTGGCTAAAGGCTTAGAACTAGGGCTTGTGCATGGCCTTTGGAGGTTTGGCTCGATTCTTGGTTAAAAAGGCTGAGTTAAATGAACCCAAAAGACTTAGAAAAATCTAAGGAATACTTAGAAGTTGCTAAGCCCTGAGGGAATTCGCTTGGGCAAGGCTGTGGTGCAGTTGTGGTCTCCTCCGGGTCGCGCGCGCGTGTGTGATGGGCTTTTTAGTTGGGTTCGGTTTTCTCTGATTTTTCTCAAGTGTTGCTCAGGTTTCTTAGTGTAAATGAGTTCAAAACGTCTGAATAACATGTCTTAAGTAGTGGGGAGGGGCGGAGCTAGCTATGCAAGAGTGTGGGGGACAAAAGTCCATGACTTTGCACCATACCATGCGCATGGGGACTTGGGGGTTCTTGGGCACAGTTTGCATGGAATCTTTGGGTGGAATGGCAGGTTTTTCAGAGTCCTAGGGTCAGGTGGAGTGGACTGGTCAGTCATGGTTCAAGACTAGGTGACAAGATTCCACTATTGGATTAAAATAATCAGAGACCCATCACTCCACTTTGGTTAAGCATGGTTTGACTTTGGCTAATCTTGCTTAGGGCCATATTAGCTTAAACTAATTCTTATTAAGTACCCTAAACACGCAAATCTTGGGTCATGAAGGATTTGGGCCGGAAATTCCAGAAATGGGCTCAAGAAGATGGGCTGTCGCGCTGCCAGCACTGGGCCTAGGCGCTGGGCACTGGGCACGGGCGCGGCACTAGGCCTGGGCGCGAGGGGCCTGCTGGCTTGGCGCGGGGCTGCGTGGGTTGCGCGTGGGGTTTTACTTGGGCTGAGGATATGGGCTGAAATGAGACTTGGTTGAGTTCCTCAACAATTAGAAAAATTTAGCAAATGATACTAAGGCTTAGCTAAGGCCTTGGGCTCAGTGGACTCGCCCATAGGCGCGAGATGGGCGCGAGCGGCTTGGGTGGGTTAGAGCTCGATTTAAAAATCCAAGACCTGAACTTTGGTATTCCCACACACTTAGAAATTATTCTAAGTATAAAAATACCAAGACTTGGCTATGCTCGGAAAATAACTTGAAAAATGACTCGGAACCAAAACTAGGGTTCGAAGCCGATAATTTCTCGAGTCGATTAGCTATAACTTAACAACCCAAATTAATGGATTGATCTTGACTTAAACTAAATATATAATATTCCAAAGAATAATCTATCATTTTTTAGCATTTAGCATATACAACATAACTCAGAAAAATTCTAAAAACTACGGATTTCACTTATAGTCGAGCAGTGAAACCGTTCTTATTATTCTTACTGATTTGGGGCGTTACAACCTATCCTCCTTAAAATATTTCTGTCCTCGGAAATACAAAACTAAGGTGCTAGGCCAGAACTCCTACTACAAAACTATATATAGAACATAAAATAAAAGTACATATATATACATCTGAACTCTCAAAACTCCAAATCTGGATAACGAGCTCTGATCTCGGTCTCTCTCTCCCAAGTGGCTTCCGACTCGTCGTGGCAACTCCAGCAAACTTTGACGAGCTCTATGTCTCTGTTTCTCAGCCGGCGGACCTTTCGGTCCAGAACTGCTACCGGCCTCTCATCATACGTCAGGTTCTGTCTGACCTCTAGCCCGTCAAAGTTCACTATGTGACTCGGGTCGTACACGTACTTTTCAACATCGACACATGGAAGACGTTGTGTACACCCGAGAGCTCTAGGGGTAACGCCAGACGGTAGGCTGTTACACCAACTCGCTCGAGAATCTCAAATGGCCCTATGAATCGGGGCTGCAACTTCCCCCTTTTCCCGAAACGGAACACACCCTTCATCGGCGTGACCTTCAGGAATACTTTGTCTCCCTGCTCAAACTCAAGCTCCCTTCTACGCTTGTTAGCGTAGGCCTTCTGTCGTCTCTGAGCCTCTCTCAATCTCGCTCGGATCTCGGTGACCTTTTGCACTGTGTCCTCGATCAGCTTGGGACCGAGAACCTGCTTCTCTCCGACCTCATCCCAATAAAGGGGTGAGCGGCACTTGCCACCGTATAATGCTTCGAACGGCGCCATCTTGATCGACGAGTGGTAACTGTTGTTATAGGCAAACTCCACAGTGGGTATCAACTGCTCCCACGAACCACCATGCTCTAGGACACAAGCTCGGAGCATGTGCTCAAGCGTCTAAATGGTCCGTTCTGATTGGCCGTCGGTCTGTGGGTGATATGCGGAGCTAAACATCAGCTTCGTCCCCATGGACTCGTTCAGACTCTCCTAGAAATGGCCGGTAAACCTGAGATCTCTATCTGATATAATCTCGGCTGGAATGCCGTGGAGTCGAAAGATTCCCTGGAGGTATGTCTCAGCTAGCTGCTCCATGGACATGTCCATTCTGACGGGCATAAAGTGGGCCGACTTCGTCAGTCGATCCACTACTACCCATATTGCGTCGTGGTGCTTGGCCGACATCGGCAATCCCGTGACAAAGTCCATGGTCAGCTTCTCCCACTTCCACTGCGGGATCTCTAAAGGCTGTAAGAGACCCGGTGGAACCTTGTGCTCAGCCTTCACTTGCTGGCAAATCAGGCACTTCTCAACAAACTCAGCGACATCTCTCTTCATCCCCTTCCACCAGAATGACCTTTTTAGGTCGTGATACATCTTGGTGCTACCTGGATGCGCCAAGTATGGATGATGCGGATGTGGTCATTGACCCCGGTGAACCCGAGGGCGAGAACCACGAGGGCCTCGAGAGATGGCGAGAGGATAGGCGAGAAAGGGCTCGGGCACGGGCTAAGAGGGTGTGCGCACGCACTAAGGCGCGTATACCGGCGGGACGCGGCAATCGACCTGCGAGGCGTGCGAGTCTAGGCCGGGTGAAGAAGAGGTACGCGACGAGTAGTGCGCGTGAACACGAGGCGTGGGCCGACGACGAGAGTGAGGCGATCGTGCCCGGGAAGGTGGGTGATTGGTGCAAGACGTGCGCAAGAGAGCGACGCGCACGACGAATGCGAGCTAAGGCAAATGGTGCACGAGGGGTGGATGTAGGGTGGACAACGTGCACTTGGGATGGCTGCGATGGCACGGACACGCGAGAGGATTGGGATGTCGCGATGAGCCCGATGAACGAATGTGCGAAGGGTGCAATGGCGGGAGTCACGCGCGAGGCATTGGTCGGGTGGACCAACGATGGCGATAGGGCAAACGTGTGCGGCAATCGCGCGCATGGCGAGGACGCGCGCGAGGAGATGAACGGTAGCGAGGACGAGGCTGGGAGTGCTGGCGTGCGAAGCACTCGCGCGGTTGGTGACGACGCGCGAACGGGGGCACGCGGTCGAGCAGCGTTGGCAATGGACAACGCGTGGGGATGGCGCGCGCGACAAGGACTAGGAATGGCAAGGCGGCGCGCGACGCGTAGGGCGGCTAGGGTTTTGGTGCGCGCGCGACTTGGGGAACACGCAAGGGATTTTGGGCGTGATTTTCATAGCTTAGTTAGGAGTCTTAGTTTGGTTAGGAATCTAAATAAAAGGCATGTGCCTATTAGTTTCCTATTTGTCTTTTAATTGTTTGGTAAGTCCATATTCCCTAGATGTTTAGTGGCATTAGAAATTATTTACTTGCATAGATTAGGAGTTCTATTTAGACTAGGATTAGATCTATTTGGTATCTAAAAATACCCATGTACCCTATTATTTTCGAATATGGTTGAGTGAATAGAAAAGAGTCGAACATTGTGTTCAAAGTTCACGTGTGTTTTCTCCTGTGAGTTTACATAGAGTTCGTGATTGAAATAGAACCAACATCCACGTTTCGTCACAGTGATTGGAATAGGACCAACATTCGAGTTTCGTCACATTTATCGCGAAGTACGAAGGCGTCGGCGCGCGTATTAGCAACCTATTGTGAAGGGACCAAGGCGTCGGCGCGGGTTTCGAGCAAGTCGAGCTAGACGTAACACACGATCCTTCATCATTGGTGCTTTCATTGAGAGGTGTTGATCGTGTGTTTTGTTTAAACTTTTTCTATCTTCTTCTTTTTTCATTTTTTTCCTTTTTCTTTTCGTGAGGGTCGAGTGTTATAAAAAAAAAAAAAAGAGAGAGTCATGACAAACCGAGAGAGATTCGAGATGTTGGAGAAGAGTATGAGATCCCTTAGTGATGGACAACATGCGGGCAACGAGAATTTTGCGAAGTTGGAGCTCATGGTGCACGATCTTGCGGCATAACTTGCTCGAGCTACACGACGACCGCGAGGAAGTCATAGGTCGTGTTCGACCACAGCTCGATCGAGCAGCTCCGAGTCCGACCACGAGGACCATGATCGACGATCAAGGAGGACACGAGCGTCTGGTCGACGCGAGGAGAGAAAGGTCGAGAAGCCGAGGCTAACCATGCCAACGTTCACGGGGACCGACCCGGACGCGTGGTTGAGTCGAGCTACTCAATATTTCGAGATCAATGACGTGCCCAAATCTGATCGAGTTAAAATCGCAGCCTACTATCTCGATGGTGAGGCGAATGTATGGTGGCAATGGATCTCGCACGTCTACAAAGGCAAGGGTATGCGGGTACATTGGAGAGATTTCGAGAAGGAGATCATTACGCGCTTTGGATCGAGCCAATACCATGACTATGACGAGGCACTCACTCGAATACGTCAAGGTGGTAGTCTGCGTGATTACCAAAAAGAGTTCGAGCGCATTGCTAGGCGGGTGCGCGATTGGCCTGAGAGAGGCTTATGCTTCACTTGCAACGAGAAGTTCACGCCGGGCCATAGATGTGCTGGCATTGAAAATGTGTTCTTCATGACTAATGTAGAATTTGATGTGAGCTGCCTGTAGGTATTGGAATTATGCAATTTAGAGTTTTGGTTGATTTTATATGATTTTTGAAAGTTGGATTTGTGCCCAGGAATTTGCAAACAGTGGCTGTGTGTATGCATGAAATGTATTCTCTGAGTGGATGCCTTTAACGTGGTTATATGTAAAAATGCTCTTCATGAAATTTGTAGCTCTTTCTGTGTAGTTTCTGTAGGTTTTGGTAGTCTTCATAAAAATTGTAACTTTATTTCTTATATTTCTATGAGTACCGGATTCAAATATTTATCATGACTATAGCTCGAGTTATCCTCAAAATGCTGCCACCCTATTTGAATGTTTTGACTACACAATTATGTGAATATTTGCTGATTTATCTTGTAGATAGTGACCTCATCTGATCTTAAGTTGTTCTTGAGAGTTGTATATATATGTCTTATAAATCACATGCCACTAGTTTCATGTTGTTTCAATTTATTTGCTACTAGATGCGTTCATTTGAAAATTGTTGCGCATATCATGTTCTACAAAATCATTAGTTTGATTTCGAAAATGGCACGTACCATCGAAATGCTCGATTATATGACCTAAGTGATTTATTTCTTGATCCATGTAGTATGTTTGATCTTTAAATGTCCTTAGAGCTAGAAGTTAAGCAAGCCAAGATATCCAACAACCGAAAAGACTTAAACATAAAACGTTTTCAAAGAATGCGAGCAAGGCGAAGCCAAGCGAGCTAGTTTTCAAAGTTTATATTTATGTATAAGACTAGAAAGTATAAGTTAAACCTTGATAAGGTTCTAAGACAAGTTTCAACGGATGTAGGTAATCGAGGAGTCGAGCCCTCTGCCTACCTTCTGCTGGTCATTGTGTATCTGTCTATCTCGACTGACCAGGTGGGTTTTATTTGATATTACTATGCCTTAATTAATTTCTTTTACTATGGTATGATCAATGTATGCATGTGGACCATGTAGCCTTCGATGTGAGCTATATTGGTCGTCGAACGGTTATCCCCGTAGCTATAGAACGTACCTTCGGGTAGTCTCCTTTATTATTGTTGGCAGTCAGTGTGTGAGCCTTGGCTGGTGATCCTCGTATGTAAAGCCAAGGCGTAAGTTTTGGCATTCAGGGTGGATTATTGCTCCTGCTGGCCGGACACTCGTTGTAAGACCTTAGATAAGGCATTCGGTATATAGTTCGGCAGTAGTCTATTGCTATAGGTGTGCACATGAGACTCATTATTGATTATTGATAGGAGATGGGACTGTTATTGATTCGTATACATGCTGCGACCATACATAAATTGTTTTCATGATTATTGATATTAATTATTGCATAGCGGTGAGCACGTCGATTTTTCTATTGTGCTCACCTCCACCTGCTCTTCATGGATGCAGGTTAGTGTTGCGGGCACGGCGGAGGGATGCGAGTGGTGGTCTTAATAATTGATGTTGCTTCCGCCTAGAACTGAATATTGCTATTAGTGCTTTCTTTATTATTGATTATTGTATTATTGATAGGGAGTGTACTCCCTAGGATGATTTGATTATTGGATTGCAAATTTGAGTATTGATAATTGAGTATTGATGATTGTTTAAGTATTGGTGAATGATTGAATATTAAAAATTTGGTCAAGTATTGATAAACTGTTTGAAAATGAGTAACGCCTCAAGTGTTTATTGAAATAAATTTGAAAAATTTATTCTGATTTTCGGCAAATAAAAGTGGGGTGTTACAGTTTGGTATCAGAGCCAGTCTGCGTTTCTGTAGACTGGTATGTGTGAATAATGTGAACTCTGTGAAATACTGGCATATTATGACGTAGTATATGACCACTCGCTTCCGTCGTGCCTCGCCAACTCAGGTATGAGTTTCTTGAGAAATTTTGAATTGATTATGAGTTACCTGATTTACGAGATAATATAATGAGATGTAAACTGGGGCTTAGGAATTTATCCTCCTACTTTTAAACGTTATGGAACTCTAGATGAGAGGGGAACCTTAGTTGTATAAACTTGAACTCTAGTGATATAGAGTTAAGTTTTAACCTGAGGTTTTGTTTGTTGAGAAATTCGATATAATGTTATCAAGCTGAGTTCTGTGTATAACTGTACTCTCGATGTATTTTTGGTGTCTTCAGATGAAGACCATTCGCGAGCCATCTCGAAAAGGGAAGGCTTAAACGAGGGAATCCGACCTTGTTCCTAAGGCGGATAGACCTATCTGGCACCGCATGCATGTTTTATGCCGCAACCTCAAGTGACATTTCTATCTTGAGGGAGACGTCAAGATTTCTATCCTAAATTTTGCACCGTGAGCGATTTTCTAGCGACAGCGGGACTTACCAGGAACATCTTGAATCGAAGATGAAAACAGTGAATCGTGGACTAGTGAATGCGAAGCAGTCGTGCTTCCTTTCTTAAATTCTTGTCTTTTTGTATACTTTTGCAAACCTTTGTTTATCCCCATTCGCATGGCAAACAATTTTGAAGTGTGCTTGAGTCTTGTTTTTGTTATCCAAGTTCGTATTTTGAGGATTTCACTTGATCTTCTCCTAATTTTGATTCGCTGTGTAAACCATTCGAACTTCCCAACCTTAAAACTCGTCTCTCTTGAAGTTTAGCTATTTCTGGTCTATTTTATGTTGAGAATTAACTTTGTTTTGAAAAAACCTAATTTCAAGTGAGATTAAGCATCTCTTTGTTTCTGCTTATCTTTATTCTCTTGCGAAGTATGAGAGTTTCATTCGAATGCCATCGCCAAAATATCACGAAGACTCGAGGGCAAAATTTTTCTATCGCCACTTTTGTGAATAACTTACCCTCGAGGGGGACAATAATTATTCACGCTCGGCATCGAAATGGACGCACGGGAGCAAAAGCCAGCACGATTCAGTTCGATAAGGAAAGATGGAGTGTTTTTCCGCCTTAAAAGATTATGCAGAAATCTTTTAAGGAGGATAGTCGAGTCTGGAGCAAGCACATCGTGTAGTGCAGTACCGTCACTATTCTAAATTTGGTTAATCGTGAAATTTTTGTTCTTTTCCCCCTTTCGGAATCCCAGGAGGAACTTCGCGTTCAAATGCCAAGGTGTGAAGATTGGGAAGTGAGTTGCGCTCGTTTAGGGCTGTTGACACGATTAGCTACCCGAGGAAAAGCTGATGTATCGGTAGACGCTGATAGACGAAAGAGCCGAGGCGAGCTATCTATCTAATGTCTCGGCAGAAGCCGCTGACTTAAGGATAATCGTCATGAGAGTTCTTTGAGTTTTCGCATATTATTAAATCTGTGGCGTATTGCGTTTTGTTATTTTAGAAAGTTGGTGGACTTGGAGCTCGAACTTGCACCATGCTGTCTTTGAGACTTTTTGAAACTTTTGAAATTGAGAAACGCCTGAAATATATATTGTTTTGTCGACCCAAATTTTTTTAAATTTGGTAAAACCATTCCTTTTTGGAATCCTTGAATTGTAATTTCTTGTGGAAACCTGGACCAACCGCCGACCCTGACAGGGTGTAGCCACGCGAAGTGGTGGCCGGGCACGCACGACCGTGCTGAGAGACGGGAGGCTTGCGCGCGGCCAACCGTTGACTCGCATGCGAACTGCAGCCGCCATCACCGTACGCACGAACTCCCCAGGCCAGTGTATACGGCCAACCATTGATGTTTTTACTGAAGTGTTGAAACCATTTCATGCTGGAATACTTGGTTATCCATTTGAACTCTTTTGTTCAAACCTTGAACCGAGAGCTCCAAGTCCCACTAAATGTGTGTAAATCCTTAATCGATGACTTCTGATTAAGGAGAGTAGTCGATGAGTCCCTATGCTTCACTTGAGAATTTCTCGAGTCGGCAAATCGAGAATGTCATGTTTTATGTATGTGGTACCGCGTTGTGGTCTCGGATTGAGACGCACGGTCTGTGAAGGAATCGTGAGCAAGTTATCAGTGTGACTCGAATGCGAGACTGAAACTTGGCATCACGTGTCCACCTTGATGGTGAGATAGTCGGAGTACGCTGACAATACACCGAACGACCTGTTGAGGTCTTGTGTGCTGTTAGGTACAAATCAAGTTGTTGATACTCATGAGTATAGGCTAAACCGAACTGGGTCCCTTGCAAGAAGATGTGCGCCTGAGCTCGGGCAGGACTGATCACCCTCCCAAGCAAGAAGGTAAACATATGAGCATAGGACGAGTCGGATTGGTTCCTATATGTGAGTAAATGCTTTTCGAGCATAAGGCGATAGGACTCATGGGAACAGAATCAAGTTCCGGAGGGTGATGCCCGGACCTCGTGATTGAAATTCTCGTTTGAGTCTGTCGTTATCTGAGATGTGCGTTCTTTCGTATTTCCGAGGACGGAAATATTTTAAGGAGGATAGATTGTAATGCCCCGTTTGATTATGAAATATTTGGGAATTATTTATCATTATTTGTTATTATCATTATTATTTTTATTTGTTGTTATTATTATTGATTGAATGCTAAAATTATTAAATGTCTTATATGATTTATTTGTCAAATTGTAATTAAATGCCTAATTGTCTAAGTGTTATTATTTAAATAAAATGTTTGTAATTATATTATTATTAGTATTTTCATTTTATATGTTATTTGTGTGTATTATATGTATAAATAATAACCGGGTTATTTATTTTTATCGTGCGATTTAATTTTCGAGCCGCATCGATTTAATATTGCGTTTAATCGAGCCCGATAAAAACCGTATGAAAGCTACATCTAGTCGGGCCCGAGAGCCGAATTGTTTCTTCGAACCAGCCTCGAACCCGCGTGACCCGGTCCGCCTGACCCGCTAATGTGTGTGTGTGTGTGGGCCAGCAAGACTTTTAACCCTAGTGATTTATTTGTCTCGCCCTTTTGTCTTTCTTCTCAAGATGAGATAGCAACTTTTTATTTTGGTTTCTCTCGCGATCGCGTTTTTCTCAGAGCAGAGCAATCGACACCAAACCCTCATCGTCATCATCACCTTCATCCTTCACCATCGTCACCACTTCGTCTCCTTCCTCAAAACTGATCGCCATCACCTTCTCGCTTTTCATCTGTGCGCGACCAGGAGATAAGAAATCTCATCATCTTCTTCACGCCAACCTCTCGCTGGAACCGTCATCACCCACCGTCGCTGATCATCTTCACTCGTGAAACCAGACCTGCAGATCTTATTCCGGCGAGTTCAGCAGGCCCACGACCCTCCATCGCGAGCCTCCCACCGATCGACCGATGACCAAGGAGCCGCGACCGTGTTAAAGATGTCAATAGCTTTCGGCGAGACGAGTTCTGTTCTCCTCTCTGTCCGACGACCAGTTTGTGCTCTGTTCACTTCCGACGCTCGACGGCGACCTTCGGCTAAGAGAATACCTCCGGCCACCAGGTGCAGCGGGAGCACTCGACCAGACAGAAACAAGAGTCGGGCCTTTCACGGAGAGGTGGTTCAGGCTGAATCGGAGATACTCAGGGCGCTGTCCGGGCTAAGACGAGTTGTCGATGCACCTGACCAGACCCTCGTGCGGCTGAGACGAGCCGACCATGACCAGAAATCGAACTGTTCAGACCCGAGCAGCAACCTCCGTGACGAGCCGCTGCGAGCCGTCGCCTTCCTCCATCGCTGCAAGCCGCTAAGTTCTTCCGGCGAATCCTCCATCTCCGACAAGCTTTGAAGGCCACTTCCGCTAGCGCAGCCCTGCACCGAACAACCGACTCCTCAGCGGCGAGTTGCCCTCCGTCACTGTAAGCCGCGAGCATCCCAACTGCGAGCCTTGACGACGGGCAGCCCTTCGTTTTCCGACAAGCGAGCCGCCTTGTGTTGCCAATCGAACCCTACGTTCTGTTTTCGTTCGATTCCCGAGAACGGTACTTAGGCTCGAGTCCCGTCTCGTTAATTTTTCGTGATTAAATATTAATGTGAATTGTTATGGATTATCAAATTGAAAATACGTAACTATTCAAGTGAAATCGTAAGTTGTTATTGTCTTATTGTGTTTAATAAGACCGAGTTGGACCTCGGACAACGTGTTTTTTATTTATCAAGTGTTTAAGTCTTAACGGATTGATATCGAGGCTTGCTTAACATATAAATTAAGTGATTTCGATGATATGATTGTTGTGCGAATGTTTCGAGTTGTTTAAAACAAGAAAACCCAATTTTTCGAGCCTCAGTTAGGCTCTGTTTTTGTTGACCAAGGTGCTGTTTCTTGGACAAGTGATCTTCATGTGTTTTGTAGTGCTCTCAGTTAGGTTTCATTGAGTTTTTGAATTTTGTGATTTCGAGTTGAAATGAATTTTATATGAATTTTCAAAGTTGGACCAGTATGCTGTTTTTACAAACTCGGACAGAAATTCGGACCGTAGTTCATGACTATTTTAGATGGCCTTAACGTGCCTGAATAAAAATGTGTTCTTCATGACTAATGTAGAATTTGATGTGAGCTGCCTGTAGGTATTGGAATTATGCAATTTAGAGTTTTGGTTGATTTTATATGATTTTTGAAAGTTGGATTTGTGCCCAGGAATTTGCAAACAGTGGCTGTGTGTATGCACGAAATGTATTCTCTGAGTGGATACCTTTAACGTGGTTATATGTAAAAATTCTCTTCATGAAATTGGTAGCTCTCCCTGTGTAGTTTCTGTAGGTTTTGAGTTTGTATGATTTAGAGATCTATAACTTGAGTTATTGTTGTTTTACTGAAGTGCTGTAAGTTATCCATTTTCATTTCCGGACTGCAGCTGTGTTCTGTGTTATTGCTGAACTATCTATGTGACGATGTCAGAATTTGCTAAAGTCGTCTGCATAAAAATTGTAACTTTATTTCTTATATTTCTATGAGTACCGGATTCATATTTTTATCATGACAATAGCTCGAGTTATCCTCAAAATGCTGCCACCCTGTTGGAATGTTTTGACTGCACCCATATGTGAATATTTGCTGATTTATCTTGTAGATAGTGACCTCGTCTGATTTTAAGTTGTTCTTGAGAGTTGTATATCTATGTCTTATAAATCACATGCCACTATTTTCATGTTGTTTCGATTTATTTGCTACTAGATGCGTTCATTTGGAAATTGTTGCGCATATCATGTTCTACAAAATCATTAGTTTGATTTCGAAAATGGCACGTACCATCAAAATGCTCGATTATATATCCTAAGTGATTTATTTCTTGATCCATGTAGTATGTTTGATCTTTAAATGTCCTTAGAGCTAGAAGTTAAGCAAGCCAAGATATCCAACAACCAAAAAGACTTAAACATAAAACGTTTTCAAAGAATGCGAGCAAGGCGAAGCCAAGCGAGCTAGTTTTCAAAGTTTATATTCATGTATAAGACTAGAAAGTATGAGTTAAACCTTGATAAGGTTCTAAGACAAGTCCCAACGAATGTAGGTAATCGAGGAGTCGAGCCCTCTGCCTACCTTCTGCTGGTCATTGTGTATCTGTCTATCTCGACTGACCAGGTGGGTTTTATTTGATATTGCTATGCCTTAATTAATTGCTTTTGCTATGGTATGATCAATGTATGCATGTGGACCATGTAGCCTTTGATGTGAGCTATATTGGCCGTCGAACGGTTATCCCCGTAGCTATAGAACGTACCTTCGGGTAGTCTCCTTTATTATTGTTGGCAGTCATGGCGTGAGCCTTGGCTGGTGATCCTCGTATGTAAAGCCAAGGCGTAAGTTTTGGCATTCGGGGTGGATTATTGCTCCTGCTGGCCGGACACTCGTTGTAAGACCTTAGATAAGGCATTCGGTATATAGTTCGGCAGTAGTCTATTGCTATAGGTGTGCACATGAGACTCATTATTGATTATTGATAGGAGATGGGACTGTTATTGATTCGTATACATGCTGCGACCATACTTAAATTGTTTTCATGATTATTGATATTAATTATTGCATAGCGGTGAGCACCTCGATTTTCCTATTGCTCACCCCCACCTGCTCTTCATGGATGCAGGTTAGTGTTGCGGGCACGGCGGAGGGATGCGAGTTGTGGTCTTAATATATGATGTCGCTTCCGCCTAAACTGAATATTGCTATTAGTGCTTTCTTTATTATTGATTATTGTATTATTGATAGGGAGTGTACTCCCTAGGATGATTTGATTATTGGATTGCAAATTTGAGTATTGATAATTGAGTATTGATGATTGTTTAAGTATTGGTGAATGATTGAATATTGAAAATTTGATCAAGTATTGATAAACTGTTTGAAAATGAGTAACGCCCCAAGTGTTTATTGAAATAAATTTGAAAAATTTATTCTGATTTTCGACAAATAAAAGTGGGGTGTTACAGTTGAGCTCTAAAAATCAATCGAATGATTTTGAACTCTTCATGTGATTTGAAGTTCAGTCTCTTATGTTTCATCTAGAACCAAAATCATGTGTTTATCACTTTTATATTTAAAGTTATGCTCGAAATATGATTACTACGCGGTCAGTTGTTATTGTCAATTGGTGTTGCATGCGGTCAATTTTACTTTGCTATTTTTGAATATTTTCTTGCGACCTGACGCTTTTAGTGTATTCAAATGATTTGTAGATCTGTCTCTTATGTTTCGAAGGACACAAAAATCATTCAATTATCAGTTTTATATAAAAAGTTACGTTCGAAATACTAACACTGCGCTAGTAGTTTTTCTGTAAAGTTGGCTGCAGCTAGTGGTTTAACTTTGACCAGTTTTCATCCCTTTAACTTTCTCGTATGCATACAAGGTCTTCACTAGAAATGTAGATCTTTCTCTTAACTTTTCGTATTTTCAAACATCAGTCCAAAATGTTTTCTACTTAAAAAGTTGTGTTCGCCATACGGGGACTGCGCATAGAAGAACTATCAAATTTTCAATAACCGCTTGACCCGTGTTCGAGCCGAATCTTATGGTTAGCTCCATAACCATTCTTCTAAGTCTTGTTACATTAAATTGAGAGTTCCAATTCCCGCAAAATTCTCATAAGATCCTTAATCAATAATTTTGGTTAATTGACAATTTTCGTTAAATTCCTTAGTCATCGAGATAATTTATTTATGAAAATTATCTTGATTAGATGTAGGTTCTTGAGGAGTCGAGCCCTCAAACCTACCAAGTAGTCGTTTCATTATTTATGCTTCTCCAAACTAAGGTGGGTGTTGATAAACATACTATGCTTTTATTTCTTATAATCGTGTGATTCCATAATCAACGTATGCATGTGAACCATTAGTCTATTGAGTTTAGCTCATGTCGAGCGTGCCGACAGCTTCCTCCATAATTACCCAAGGAGAGCGTATCATCAACATAGATGTGATGATCTATGTGCATGCTCTGATTATGCTATCAATTATTATCTGAAATATATCGCATAGTATTCCCACGGTGAGCTTGTTGTTTGCTCACCCCCATTATTTCTATTCTTTCATGTTGAGTTTGTGGCCTTGGCGATGACGAGACGAGGGTGGTATGTTTGTATTAAACTATATTTCATTTGCTTCCGCTTAACGTTTTCAAAACTCGCATGTTGTTTGGTTTTGAGATTTTTTGAAGTGATTGAACTTGATACGAGATTGTTATGTTGAGTGTGGATTATTATCTCGTGGTGCGTTGTTGGGATGTGTTTTTGGATAATGAGGTTCCATTAATTCAGATGGGAATTGAGCTAAGGAAAAATGATTTTTTGAGTAATGACGGTTAAATGATTTTTAAATGAACAATGTTTTTGAAAAATTTATTCCAACTTTTTTACACTTGTGATTTTACCTTTAAAAATAACAGAGCGTTACATAACTCAAGGGATTTGAGTTGTAAAAATCCATGAGGGATTTTTGGTCGGAAAAGTAGTGGCGTGAGTGATTACAAATTAGGTAGTGAAGAGGGAGTCTTCATTGTAAGTCCGAAGGGTAATGGGTGAAACATTCACGTATATGAAAGAGATCCGGAAGGGGAGTGGGATGCTTCCCTGAAGTTTCATGTTTTGTAGAACTTTGCTTCTGCAATAGTGTGAACTTACATCTAAGTTTACTGTTTACATACTTAGCGCAATTTTGATCACTCCCTCATAATTTCATGAAGCGGAGAAGAAGAAGAAAGAATAGAAAAGATTGTTTGTTTGAGGACTGGGCGGAAAATTAAAGGAGAGAATCAAGAGAAAAGAACAACAAAAGTAAAACCGAAACAAGTAAAAGAAGAAGTAGGAATCGTTACTCATCTTCGGAGAATGGGAGAGAATTGATCGGAGAAGCAATGTATAGTCGAAGATCGTGCCGGAGAATAGAAAACTTGCAGAGCAAAGGATTGCAGGAAGTTCGAAATCAAAGGAACACATATTGCTATAAAGGATATCGAAGATGGGGAAAACGGAAAAGGACTACTTGCAAGAATATTTATTGGTGAAGGGAGGAATAAGTGGAAGGGTTGGTCGATTGATGACCGTCAGATGAGAAAGAAGGTTAACGATGGAGATGAGTAGTAGGAGAAGGTAAAGAGTTAGACTTGTAAAAGCATTTTGATCTGGTGAAAGATTAAGGGCGTTGATGCAAGCAGCTAGTGGAAGGGACAACTGGCTATTTAACCGTTGGATTAAAGGTCGATCCAAGGGAAAGTAGATATGAAGCATTTATTGAGCGCATTATTTTAGGCGGCACTGTTCAAGGAATGGTGACATCAACAAGACGTGTGATTGAATAAGCCTGACAGATTTGACAGATGGCAGGTTCAAATTTTGAAATCCAAGATAAAGACCAGATTGACGAAATTAGAAATTCATAAAGAGACAGAGAGAGTGGTCGATAAATAAGAAAGAGCAAGGTAACAACTGAAATAGAAGAAAATCTACTCTTGGATCGAGTTGTTTAAACTCGACCAGAGTGAAGGGGACTAGATAATATGGTAGATCATACCTAAAGGAATAAACAGGTCGAATAGGTCGAACAAACCACAGTGTCGAGCAGAATTAGAACTGAATGGCCTGCTTGAGCATCACAGGATGAGGAGTTTTCGAATTGGAAGACAGTTTAAAGAGATTTTAATACAATGATGATAGATTGAACTAAGGTCCCAGATGGCGTGGTCGAAACTCGACTTGTAGTGATAAATGATCGTCTGGTCGACTAGAACCAGACTTGGAGCAACCAGCGGTTTACCTTAACCAACTCAGAGTTGGCCATACCAATGAGCAGATTTAATACAAAGGATTAAAGGATAAGAATAAATCTTAGGGGAATTAAGCCCCCACATGAGTAAACCAGAAGGCACCACCTCATTAGTCTGCATCTCATAATCGTCTCTGACAAAGGGATCGTACTATAGGGAAGCTCGGGCAGCCAGCTCATCGAATTCGGGCAACCTTCTCGAAGTAGGTACCTCCCCCTAAATATAAGGGTGAGATGTGCGATTTTACCTCATTATGTTCTATTCACTTCATATTTTTCTACAAATCATCTTATACACATACTCATTTAAGCATCGGAGACTCTTCACCAGAAAACACCTCCGTTGGGAGAGTTTTTGCAGGTCGAAAGCGACCGGCGAGGGAGCATGTGAATAAGCCGATTCCAGCCGGTCGAGGGTCTTTTCTTACCACACCGGAGGTACTCATCTCGTACTAGGTGTAAACACAATTTTGTAAAACATTGCTCGGGCTAAAAACACAAACGATAAAGATACCACCTTAGTTTTCTAAAAAAAAATTTAGTCTGAAACTGTACAATAGGAGCATTGTTCCAGGAATGAGTTTCTTGTTGACAATGATGGCAACGAGACCTTATTTCTGTAAATTGGATTCCTCGTACCCTTCAATCATCAGCTCCCTATCTTTGAGAGTTGGAGCATTTGTTTTTTCCTGCCACATCTAATTCAAAATTCATCTCCTTAATGGCCAAAATGTCAGGTGCTCGATCTCGACAGGGTGATGCCAAGACTTTCTTTGTTCAAAAAGGAATGGACTCATTTCCATGGTCATTTTGTATGTATTTTGTTGGACCCGAAATGGATCATTGACCTTATTCACCCGATCACTTCTCGATAGAATCATTGTTTTCTCCAAAATCATATTTATTAGCCTGTTACTCATCTCATCATGCCTAAGGATGTGAATGAATGGGGTAGCCACTTTATTAGAAATGCAATATTTTTCCATTAACACTTCAAAGTTTTTTTTTGCAGAAATGCTTTCCACTGCCACTAACAATAGATTGGGGAAACTCGAACCTGCACAAAATATGTGTAACACAACTTTTCGCAACTTTTACTTCGAAAGTACTTATAAATCTTTTGAAATCTTTTGCGACTAACTCGGGATGCTACTCAAACTTATCTTTATGGAAATCCGTTTATCTTTAAACTTTGTCTAACTTACTAGTTTAGACATAAAGAAAACAGCTTTATTTAAACTTGCATTTAACTATACCATATTCATACTTCTGAAATGGTGAAAACCTGAAATCTGAAATTTATTAAAATGCAAGTTCGAGTCTTAATATGCATAGCGGAAATACTTAAAAACATAATTATACAGACATATCAAATTTATAATAAATGTCCACTGAAATAAGTGCACGACTACCACCACCACATCTTGAGCTCACACCTCCGGCCCGACCCTGTTACCTGAAAAACACAATGGGGGTGAGTACTGATCCTCCTGTACCCCGAAATCACCCATACTAAAGTAAACAACAATAATAATACAATATCATGATCGTTGGTATATATCTGGATTGGAAATCTGTTCCAGTAACTTAAACTGAATCTGGCCGATATCTGATCTGATACTTGTGCACAATCTGATGGATATTTCTTAAGGCAACTGAGGGCCTCCATCAGAACTTAGGATATACTTGTAAGGTAACTGATAGTCTTTTCATTCCAAGCGTATAAACTTAAACTGTATACATACCTCGGACATGATATCAATATTATACTCAATGTAATACCCAGGCTGGGTCCCCACCTTTCTTCTTTTGAAAAGATTAAGTGTTGTTCTCGAGTAGCTAACTCCTCAAGCTACATAAAAATATAAACAAATGTGCTAAGTACTATGCTCGTATACTCAATAAGATACTGGGATGCTCAACTTTAACGGATAACATATCCTAATCATAATAGATTCAATAGGCATACTATTGCTCAAATGAGTACTAAACTTAACTTTTCTTGAACTTGTACTCAATCAAATACTCAATCCATATAAATCATAATTTTCCAAATCTTATATATTGGCTTATACTCACTTGTCACTTAAACAACTTGAAAGTGAAAATAAACTAAATTTCACAATAACTCAAACATACTCAACTTTTAATCATAACACTCAATTATGATATTAATATGCGAGACTTAAAATAATCTTTATAAAATTTTATACTCAACATATCAAACTAAAAACTTTGCCAAATTGCTCATCACTTATATAAGAATATTTCATAATAATCTCACTTTAAAAACTTGAACATATAATGAATATTCTTGCATATAACTCATCTTTACGTATGCCATATTAATATCATAACTCATTCATTTCTCAACTTTAAATCATGAAATTTAACAGTCATATTCTTAACTCATATTTAGACATGTCATAAAAATTTCATAATTTTAACATGCATATACATCAAGTTATTAGAATTTAAACTCACAACTTAAACAATGAACATAAAATTCATCTTGCATGTTCAACTTCAAAAATCTATATCTCAAGCTATACTATGTCAAATAACTTAATTCTTGTTCTTATGTACTCCTCTTTTACACAAGAATTACTCATGTAAATCATACTTTTCCAGCTTATTCTTATCCTTATGAAAATCTCATTCAAATCAAGCACATATATCATATAATTGATCTTGAAACAACTTTAACTCCTTGTATTCATAGAATCAATTATAAACTCAACTTCTAAATCATTGATATTTATATGCTCATAATCATCTAAACTCGTTTTCAAAGCATGTAATTAATATTAAGCTTAAGATAAATAAATTACCTCCTTCTTGCTAGAAATCGAAACTTGATTCTTCACTTCCAAATTATTCACTTCACCAAAATTTCTACTACTTACTCTCTCTTATGAACTTATATTACTTTTGAAAATTTTCTTTGGTGTAAAAACTCTTAATTTTAAGCCTCTATTTATAGGCACAATTTGAAGACATGAAGATGGAGTGAAGAAATGAACAAAATAAACAAATAAAACTTATAAACATAAATAAACATACACTAGGTTATGACTAACTTGTATACTTCACAATTTCATAAATAATGCCTGAAAATAGACTCTAGTTGAGATCACAATCGAATTCTCAATAATCAGACCTTTATGTCGGTCTCACGACTCGTGTGGCATGTCACACGACTCGTGTGCCTTGTCACACAACTCGTGTGAAAAAGCCGAAACTAACTTTCCTTTTCTTCTCCTGACACGACTCGTGTGCCTTGTCACACGACGCGTGTGGCTTCACACAACTCGTGTAGCTCATCCCATACGACTCGTGTGGCTTGTTCCTTGAACAAATCTTAATTTCGACCTTATAACTGAATACTTGGCTTCGAAATTAGTTCAATATTGTAACTTAAACTGGCACTTTATTAGTCACTGATAAGGATATTACAATATGACCATGCACAGACTTCACCACAACATTAGCAATACACGTCCTTGTGGGTATAGTCCTTGGATGTAATTAAATGCATGTAAATCTACTAAAATCAAAGGATTATGGGAATGGTCCCATGAAATCAACCTCAAACACTAAATATTCCAGCTGGAAAACTATTCATAAGAGTTACGACACATATTCCAAATTTTTATGCCATCAGTCATACGTAATGACAAAATTAGGGGCATCTTTAAACAAAGTCGTCAAAACAAACATGATTAAAGGACTTTGAAGATGGCCTTACGACTACACAATGACACTTATGACAAAAGGCCAATAAGACTAATTGCTTCTCCTCGGGCACACACCGATTGAGTACGTACCTCACCGTTTCATATCTTTAATAAGTACTGACTCATCCCAATAATAACTCTTGCACATCAATACAAAATGTTTCATTCTTGGAAAGAGAGGTTAGTTCGAACAACTCTAGAAGCTACATAATTCACTATATTCTCATATAATGGAGTAACAATTCTTTCAAACATACAATCATTTGAAAAATCATCATTAATTGTGTAATGCTCATGTAAAGGTAAAGGAGCATTAGATGAGATTATATGGGAAAGATGGCCTTTAACTATATCTCACAACCTCTATTATTCCAAATATTTCCCTTAAACTCTTGGAACAACAAAACTCATCAACTAAGTCTAGGTTTAGATTGGGAGTTGTTCAGTAAATACCTCAAATCCATGATCAAAATGAATAGTGATATTAGACCCTAGAATACAAAGTTAGAATTTAAGTAGGAACCATTCAGAGTTAAACTAGTATAATAGATCACACGGAGTAATTTATCAACTTTTAGATTCAAAACGGCTCCCACAAAAACATTCGGCACATCACATATCATATCAAAGTGTCAAGACCAATCAAAAGACAAAACAATGGGTGCAGTCACTATTTTTTTTTTCCAAGAGGATTTAAAGATCTGTCGCCAAACTCAAAAAATTTACATCTTGACAAGCAAGGGGCATAAAAACTTACTATATTTTTTAAAAATCCTTAATAAACCTCTTATAAACATTCAATATGAAAAAAGAAAACTAGTAATGCTATTCACAATAACAAGCATAGGGTTTGTATAACATTCATTTTGGCCTAATCAACTTCTTTCTCTCGACGAGACACAATAAGGCAATTATAACCTCACTTGACTAACTTTCCCCTTTCTCTTTTCGGAAAGCAATTTGATCCCTCCCCTTGACTTTTCCCTTTCACTTTTTAAAAACCTAAATCAGCCGCAGTGCGCCTTTCCCCAGCAGGCCTCCGAGCCACCTCAGCGGCGACCTTTTCCGAGCCGTGCGACTGGCTCTCAGAGGCTCGTTGAATTTGGCGACGTCCTTTGCTTTGGGTGAGATGGTGGGTTTTCCCCTTCGTTTTTGCCTTTTTTTTAGGTCGCCAAGTGGGTCGTGGTCTAACGATTCCCCAGGATCTGGGCGGTGGCGGACGTCCGGCGAGTGTGTGAGAGAGGGTTGTGGCTCCAACCATCCCCTTGACGATGGTAGGGGTTGAGATCGGGGTCGGTTCCACTCTCCTTCTTCCCGTTCTTCTCTGCCTTTGGGGCCTCTGGGTTGCGTGGGCTGAGGCGTGTCGGGGTTGGGTTTGTACCTTGTTCTCGGGTCGTCGGGTTTTGGGAGGTGGAGTACTTTTTGGATCTCCGGTTGCGGGTCGTCTACCCGGGCGATAGGCAAGGTCTTTTAGTCTCAGTTCTGGTTGAACGATTTATCTGCAGTTTCTAGTTTTGCAGCTTGGATCGGGTCTCTATAATTGTGGGTGGTCACTCGTGTGGGTCGGCGTCGTTGTTGTTGGTGTGCTTAGCTACTATGGGAAGGACTTTAGTTTAGT
The DNA here is from genome assembly GCA_008636005.1 of Striga asiatica. Classification (NCBI taxonomy): domain Eukaryota; kingdom Viridiplantae; phylum Streptophyta; class Magnoliopsida; order Lamiales; family Orobanchaceae; genus Striga; species Striga asiatica. The sequence continues at coordinate 26,641 of BKCP01008393.1, forward strand.
TATTTTGTATTTGTTTCTTTTGTTTGTGTTGTGTTGTAAGTGTGCGCTATGCGATTTTTTTCCGTGTTAGGCTATCTTTTCACCCGTTGGAGAGTGGGCATACTTCCGTTGGGGAGTTATTATTGTGTGCTTGTTCTGTTGTGGTGTGGCATTAGGCTACTTTTAGTAGGCCTCCTTGTTTCGGCTAGTAAGTCGATTGTAAGTATGTGATTTTTAAAAAAATTTATCGTTTCGAAAAAATAAAAAAATAAAAAAAAAAATAAAAAAAAAAGAAGCTTTATATAATAACTTTTTTTTTTAAATTCAAAATCAAGTTGGACTCAATGCAACATGCAAGGGCTCGAGACAAATTGTAGAGACGATATAAAAATAACTTACACATCAAGCTTCAATTATTAATACTACCTCTTATTTTTTTTAAATGTCATTTTGGTTTTATCAACAATTAACCAAATAAATGACGTTTTGGATCTTTTGTACATATTTTTTCATATTGCCCTCATCTAGCTAATAAATACACTACGCCTTTTTATATTCACTCTTCATCTTTTCTCAAAACATCTATCTCTATCTTCCTCATTAATGAGAATTATTATTGGCAAAAGAAATTTCTTAATTACTGTACAATTTCTCAAAACGACACTTATGAAAAATATTCATCTTTTCTCAAAACATCTATCTCTATCTTCCTCATTAATGAGAATTATTATTGGCAAAAAAAATTTCTTAATTACTGTACAATTTCTTAAAACGACACTTATAAAAAATATGAGAGAGTAGTATTTTATGGGGCTGTGTAGACCTTTTTCTTACTTTTTTTTTTAAAATAATAGACTTTTATAAAAGAGAATAAAACACATATTTACATCTAAAACTCGCCCAGAAGCCGAATCTAATCAGAGGATATCCCTTACGGGCTGTGTGGACCTTTACTTGATTTATTCTTATGTAAAACAAAGTCACAAAAGAACTAAATTAATTATGTTTGAAGATTGATTCACCACCGACAGGAAAAATAAAACTAGTTCATGCCTGAAAGAGATTGTTATTGCTGCAGTATACGTCACATTTCCTTTCATTTTGTTCTTTTCTACGGTTATATAAATGTAATACAAT
>BKCP01008393.1:31686-88955 GCA_008636005.1 Striga asiatica
AGAAGTTGAACTTGATCTTGCAATAAATTTGGATTTCCTTTACCTGCATTGCAGCTGTCGAGCCCAAAACTGATTCACATTCATCGAGCACAGCTCTCTCATGTGCCACTACATTAGCAAGTTCAGACACCAAGCTGTTCATCCCCTCCACCTGCATCATTCAATAAAAAAACCTTTAAACCCGTTTTTATTCTTACATTAACCCACCCAAGTACAATTGAACAACAGTGTAATAGTTTATTAACTATTCAATAATCAAGTCCATTGAGACATGATAAGTGCAAGTAATGCTACAAGGCACCTAAATCAGGTCTACTTCGCCAGAAAATTGGAAAACATGAAAAAATTATAAAAATCCCAGAAGGTACTACAACTGTTCTTTTTTTCGAGGCCACCGGGTTTGCTCACAAATTGCTTACAAATTTCCTTTGGCAAATTTAATATTTTGGCAATATTGTACGATAAATAAATAATGCCAGGGTGTTTCAGACATTAGTTGGAACATTAAGATAGATGTGGATATATGGGATAAAGTAATTGAGCACTCCCAGACATAAACATAGCATTGACTGTACAATGCATCCTTCTTTTATGACATAATTCTCAATAATATACATAAACATGAGCATAATATTATATATGTGTACATAATCATACAACCTACTGAGAAACTATCATTAGTTAAAGAAAGTTCCCTTGACCACTAAGCTATGTGACATTTACTGGATATATGTTGGAAATTGGGACCATGTCAACAGTGATCCATGTCCTTGTGAATATAATTTTAAAAGTAAAGATCAAAGAGGATACTCAGAGAAATATACATGAACCAGCACATTCACATGGAATTAGGCATGTGCTCCACTGTCACCGAGCTTGTGTTACATAGAGCATACGTATCTATTCAGGTTTAAGTACTTTCATTTAAGATGAGAGATAACAGTCAATTCTGAAGCTCACCAAATCCAGAATATTTACAGGTAAGCGGACAATGCTCAAGTAAGAGCTGTGCCATCACTAGAAAGTAACTAAGTTCCTCTTAAGTTTTATCTCATTACACAATCCCCACATATTTAGTAACTTCAAATTCAACTAGTCAATCAGTGTTTTTAGGTCAAAGAATGCATAATCATAGAATATCATGATTAGTCATCGAGAAAGGTGTACAATTTGATAGAATTATCAACTAGTCTTACATGGGAAGACTATAAATACTGAAACAGATGATATCTCACCCTTGAAAGTATGGAAAACAAAGAGGATCCCATTGCCTGCATAACATCAACAGCAGCGCATATTGCCGCTTTAACGGTTTCAACATCTCCCTGAAAAAAAAAAATAATAATAATAAAAAACAGAATTTTGCTTTAGTTATTTCATTAAAATAAAGTTTTCAACCAATAGCTAGTCAAGTTTCGTACCCTCGCTCCTCCGATGACTGGAATACGAATCGTGCTTGCCTGCAGATCTTGGATGGCCCATGTTAACGAGTTAACATGATCCCTTTCGATTAAAGCCCACTCGTCAAGAGAAGTTACCTGAGCATATATTCATGAATTAGAAAACTTGCGGATTGTCGAAAACTACACATCTACAATATGAAAGGACGAAGAGAGGCATTACTTGATTGTTCAAAACTGAGTCAAGCTTCAACTTGAGCCTAAGCTCCTGGAGTTCCATCCTTTTCTCCATTATAGAGTCCCAAAGATCTGCAATTATAATCCACACGCTGTACAACATATTCTGCACCATCATAATCGACGTGGTGATTTACAAAAGTGTGAATGAATTGAACTTAAAAGAACGTATGAGAAAGAAGAAAAGCAATTATAATTAAAACTCATTTCCAAAATGGAATTGAGAAGTATAATATGCTATAGTTCACCAACTGCATCCTATCAGATGAAATACAAATTATCCAAAAAAAAATAAGAACAATGAAATACATATTATCCAAAACAAGAGGTCACCACAGATACAAATCGAACACTTCAAACATGAGCAAGCTAAAATTATACACGCACAAACCTCCGCTTTCATTTTCTGACACTGCAAGGCAGCACAAGTACGGGCATTCGCATACCGCCATTGCAAGTGTCTGTTGTACAACATCCGCAGCTGATGCACATCCTCTATGTAGTTTGCCGCCTTCTTTCCATTCTTAATATCCGCTATGAAAGAAAGAACAGAAGCCAAAGGTCCTTGAGGTTGTCTGGAAGGACTTGACCCTCTAGAGGAAGGGCTGTTAAAAGGCTTCCCTCGAGATGGTGAAGAAGCCCGCGAACCTCTAGATGGGCTACTCAAGGCCCGAGATGCAGCTTTCACCAACTGCATCCTATCAGATGAACTTGAAGGTCCCGGCTTTTGCGCCTGAAGTAAACTTTCATCCACTGAACATCCACTCGAAGCCAATTGCATCAGCAAATCACTCGTGGATTTGTGTGGAGGCTTAGTTGCCCCACTCTCAAGAGATAACCTCCTCAGGAAAGAGGTGCCACTTCCTGAGCGTGATAGCCTAGGACTTGCGCCGTTCTTATCACCCAAATCGATGCTTCTATTCAAAGCGCCGTTAATTCTGCTCGGCCATCGGTGTTGTTCGACTAGACGAGAATGTGATGAACTCTCGATGGGTTTAGAATTTTCTGCTTGGTCGGGGAAATTCTTCCCCTTAAGTGGGCTCCTCTTCCGTTCTGGCGTGGGCTTCCTCGAGCCCAAATTCTCAGCCTGTTGTTGTCTGTGAGCAACATTTTGATGCGAAACTGGCTTTTCTCGTTTGCTAACAGGAATAGAGTAAGTGTCGGATTGAAAAGAGACGCTGAGGCTACGCATAGTGGTAGGCCATAAAGACTCGGGTAACTTGTTGCTGCAAACCAGTTTTCTTGAGATCATTTCGGAAGATGTATCCTGGATAGGTGTCGATGGGGATGATGGTCGGGAGGGCCGTTTTTTCTCGGCTGATGTGGCCCTTTTCGGAGCAAACAAGGATGAGAGTGAAGATGATGGGGTGGTGTTTGGGGGAGGGTTGCGTTTGGCTGTGGATGGTGTAGGTGATCTGTACCTTGAGCTAACTTCACGGGCTTGTGACCGAAAAGCAGCTCCATTCTTGTTCTTGTTCTCGGCTGGGAGTAATGGCTGCCTTTTGGTTAGCTGTGCCGTAGATTGCTTCTGTAGTAATGCTTGCTCAGGTTTACAGACATCCATTCAAACCGTGTAGATCAGACCACATTGATGGTCTATTGACTAATCACAATATACAAAAAGTGGATCCTTTGGATGGGTTCGTCTCGAAAAATCTGCCAAAAGAATTTGCAGCAGAAAAAAGGAAAAACTTGAGATAATATAAGTGGGAAGACACAGGAAAAAGCGAAAAGAAAAAGAACCCAAGGCATGAAGAAAAAGGAAAAGATACTCAAGAGAAAGATACATCTTTACAGGCACACAGATCTCAAAGAGATTGAAATTCCATAATTACGGCCAACAAATGCAAATTAGTCTTCGGAATTCATCATCACACATCCAACTCAGCTCCAAAGTTGGACAGATCGCACATCAATGCAATAGCGGAAAAAGATCAAAAAACATGAACAAAAACAAAGAGTAATAGAGATCATACTAGTAGATGGAGAAGAAAAGCAAACTGGGACTGCATTTTATCAAGACTATCAGAAAAAAGGCAGTGAATTTAGGACCTCCCCTAAGAAATGGGGAAGGGTATGAGAACAGTAAAGTAGTATAACTATTAACTAATAAGGTAAAGGGGTGGGTGTAGGATAAGAATCCCCTGCTTTCTTTCACTTTCTTTTTTATTAATAATATTCTTTTTTTTCCTGTTTCCTCCTTAAATTGGTTTGGTCCCCCAACCTTTTGTTCCAGTCACGGGAATACCATTGTTGGTTGGGTGAGTTTTGCTCCATATGCAATACACACAACATACACACTCAAATGGAAGTAAAACTCACATTCAATGGTCCCTTTTGTCAATTCCGTTCCATCAAAGAAAACTCTCTCTCTCTCTCTCTCTCTCTACACGCACACACACAACTCTTCTCTACACGCACACACAAAAAAATGAACCAAATATATATAATGATCAATGGTCAAGCAAGCAGAAACAGTGAGCTTCACTAATTTTGAGATCAAGAAGAAAACTACAGGACAACTTTTGAACAAATGTGACTTCAGTAAAAACAACAACACAAACCATGATCAAATTTGCCATGCATTTTTGCCAATAAAAAAATAAAAGAAAATCTCACCAATTATAGGGATGTGAGAGAACACAGACATTAGAGACCACGTGGAGGGGGAGACCATTGTCCATCCCCATGAACTTACAGCACCCCAAATGACATAACAAGGCACAAATATATATATACATCGTTATTGTAATTGTTACCCGCCATTAATTAGCATTGATTAAGCACCATTATGAGCAGAAATTGCGGGGAGGAGATTAATTCATGTGGAACAGAATCGCCGCGGATCAAATTCTAATTTATATATTTATATAATTCAAAAAGTGAAAACATCAAAGAATTTTCAAGTTTTCGACATGAATAATGCAGTAAATAATGATCTGCGCTTTGTCAGGTTTTGTTCCTAAATTTGCCAACATCTGCAGATTTCTACAATTTACCTTTTTTGCCCATAATAGAAGCTTCAAAAAACAAAGGATGTAAAGAGCCGATCGGAATTTCCAACGGGAAACAGAGCTATAAAATTTCAGAGCAGAAAAAGTATGAGGTAAGCTGATTGGGCGAAAACCATCAACTAAACATGAAGTAGCCAGTACCACTTTCGTGTGCCCTGGCACTGGCATACCTAGCCAGAAAAATAAGAGATTGTACACGCCACTTTTTTTTTTAATTGAAAATAAGATATATTAGATAAATTAAAATATAATTAATGATTTATATTAAAATAAAAAAATAAAAAAAATAAAATTCATAATTTTTCATTCTCTATAAATAGAGACCACACATAGGATGAACATGTTACATAATAAAATGAACATGTTATCCAATAAGATGAACACGTTATGTATTACAGAATGAAATAACGCATGTTCATCTTATTTTATAGCATGTTCATTTTATTTTGTAACATATTCATCTTATTTTATAACATGTTCATCTTATTGTGTAAATATGTAACATGTTCATCTTATTTTATAACATGTTCATTTCATTTTGTAACATATTCATCTTATTTTATAACATGTTCATTTCATTTTGTAACATATTCATCTTATTTTATAACATATTCATCTTATTGTGTAAATATGTAACATGTTCATCTTATTTTATAATATGTTCATTTCATTTTGTAACATATTCATCTTATTTTATAACATGTTCATCTTATTTTATAACATGTTCATTTCATTTTGTAACATATTCATCTTATTTTATAACATGTTCATCTTATTGTGTAAATATGTAACATGTTCATCTTATTTTATAACATGTTCATATTATTGTGTAAATATGTAACATGTTCATCTTATTCTATAACATGTTCGTCTTACTATGTAACATGTTCATTTTATTATAGATTTGCGTTTTCATCTTCCAATAAGATAAATTAATTGTGAAAAGTGATAAATTAGTTGTGTTCTAAAATATTTTTGGTATTTTTGTGAAAAGTGATAAATTATAAACAATGAAAAATTATGAATTTTGGTATTTTTATTTTTATTTTTTCTTATAAAATATGAATGATAATTTAATTTATATATATATAATTCATATTCATAATCCAATAAAAATGGGACACATGTCCCATTTAAAAAAAAAAAAAAAAAAAAAAAAAAACCTTACCTCACACACGCTTTTTTGAGAGATTGTATTTCACAAAGGCTTTGACACACCTAGCAAGGTGTGCCAAGGCGCACCTAATTACTTGCGATGAAGTAGCTCCTCTTAAAATGCATAATTTCCATAAAAAATTATTAAAAATGAAAAGACAAAAACTATTACTTTGGCCTCATTTACTTACTTAATTGGGCCTACGCCTTGTCCACAGTTTATTCGAAGTAATGACCACTGACACTATATTAAGAACTTATCTTGCTATTTGCATAACTCCAAAATAAAAAGTGAAATTCCTATTAACTTATCATTGACTCAACCAATATACTTAAGAGACATTTTCTTTCATTCTGTTGCACCATCCTGTTCGGGTGAACTCAGTGCAACCCGCTGGAACCAAATCCTAGCTTCCAATCAGTATTTTCCACATTTTCCCAAAAGGTAATAGTCACTATGATTGCAATCATAATTCCACTGATACATTAACCTCAACGTCCTTCAACAATTGTCATCATACTCCCTCGAAGTACTCAAGCTCATGGAACATCACTTAATTTACCCTTGCCTCAAATAAGTTTCTCGAAGAAAAATATTCGGAAGTACCATTTTTTCTAAAAATCATAGGACAACACAAATTGGACGAATCAACCCTAACATTTATATGGCTTCTAATCCCCATGGCCTTCAAAAGGCTTTTTTTATCAGCTTAGCTACTAAGTATAACTCGTAGATCTGATACTTTGATCCACTCCCAAAGAACCCATGAGTTCGTTGTGTATCCGTCCTTGAATTTTACTAAACGCTAAAATTTAAAAATAGATGCAAGAATAATGTATGATTCATTTATTGAAGGAACTTTCCTCTTATTGGTTTTAGCCGACGTGTTACATATGTCATTTACTTCACTATGAGATATTTTGGTTCCTTTTTTTTTCAAGACGATAGGGAAATCTCATATAATCAAACCAAATGTTCAAGTACAGATAGAGCAACAAGCTAATGCCGAAGGCTAAGCCGAAGATCACTACTAATGAAAGTAGGCTAAATACAATGATAAAATAACAACACCAAAGGCAGTTAAATAACATACTGAGCCTTCCAGTGTCCTACTAGACAGAGGAACAGATACAACTCAACACCAAAATAAAGAGAAAAGAAAAATTAGTTACTAAACTGTCTAAACAGACCTAGCTAGGCTTCCTTGTCCCTGGTAAGCTTGATTGGTACCAAGTTTAACTGTTTCTTGCCATTCTTCCCAAGCTCCTGATAGTATGCCTCTGTCAGGCCCAAAGCTTACGCGATTTCCAAAGGTTACGCGATTCTTCATACTCGTTCAAAGACCTTTGGTTACGCGATTTCCAGAGCCACCACAATATATATGTGGTGAACTCTATTCTTGCCTCACCCACTGCAGAGTGCGTTATAGAACAAATTGAGGCCCACCAATCTTTAAACCTGTAGCCATTCATATAACGCCCTGATCAGTTATAATATTAGAACAGGTTTCACTTGCTCGACTATAAAGTGAAATCGGTATTTTCATATTTTCCCGAGATATGTTATTTCGGGGAATTTATATGCTAAGTACTGAGTTATTGTAACACCCCGTTTTATTTTAAAGAATTTATTTAATTAATTAATGAAAATCAGAGTTTTTTTTTTTTTTAAATCCAAGTTAAAACATTTATCGAGAAATGGGCGCTACTCATTAACAACAGCAAACAAACACATCCAATCAAATCAATTCAATGAACCTACACATGCTCGAGCTATCAAAAGGAAAATCTCAATAATCATAATTTCAAAACCATTCCCAAACGACTAGCATGAAAGCAAGGTTCAAATGAAACTCAACATAGTTCGAAAAATGACGAAACAATTAATCCAAAGTGCAATAGCAAATAAATAAATATCAAGTTTATACGGAAGCATAGGTTTTCAACACATAATGACCACCATCTCGCTTGTCCTACGCCACCGCCTCCAGCTCGTCTCAACCTAAAACGAAGGAAGAGAGAAGACAACAAGAAAATAATGGGGGTGAGCAACCAACTAGCTCACCATTATCGCACAGTTATCTCGTATAATTATTTAGAAAGCAGTTTCATAATAAACCAATATCAATATCCGTATGCATAAAATTCAAAGCCTAAACCCCCTACCCGGCCCTATCGCAAACCTCCTATGTACATACAACAACCTTCCGGATACGACGGCATGGCTGTAACTGGAAACCTTCCCACCCCCGGATACGACGGTCCATGGGATCCTTTCCAGGAGATAGTGAAGTTGAATCACCCCTCCGCTCTACACGGATTCGAGTATTCAGACAATCCCCTCCGCTCTACACGGATTCGGGCGTCCACCTCCCGGATACGACGGGCAGGCGACTTCCACTGCTTTCGCATTCATCAAAGGCACTATCGTTCGAGACACTTAGACTAGAGTTCTCATGCATACAAAACTTTTCAAAGAATTATTACACGAAATAAGGAAGTGCGATAATTATGGAATACATCATAAATGTACCCACCTGATAGCAGCACGGTTCACAGTCACAAATCTCGAAATAAGGCAAGATCAACACCTCTAGACACCTACATGATGTCAAGATTCTACAATCAGAATCTATCTCGACTTAAATTGGAAATCACAAGACAGACCTAGTCGAACACGTTTCGACTAAGTAGTTCGTGAAGTCCTGTGGATGTTGGAACACTAAGACTCGGCTCTAAACTCGACCAAACCACATAAGGGAGCTCACACAAATCCATCTAAGGTTTTACCAAGTCAAACTCACATAAAAACTAAAAAGCAAGTCGATCCAAATTTTTCATATACAATTATGCTCGAAAATTGAAATCATTTAATCGCATGAAAATAGAAGGTCAAGCTACCCTACGAATTAAGCTCTGAAAATTCACACAAAATTTCATCTACCAGAAACATGAAAAATCACAAAGTTTCAGCTTTAAACTCAAGATACCCTATTTTATAAAATTCGAACAACACATCAGCAAAATGGGCACATTAATTCATACTCAGACTTAATGAATGAATCTGATCTTGAAAATTTTACACAATAACATACAGTATGCCAAAGTCCATTTGTAAAAATCTCAGCCTTAAATGATAACTGCTGCTATTTTCAAAAATTCAAATGAGCAACAGCAGTTTATCGAATTTAAACCCAAACTGAATCAACACGGACTCTAAAAATTCCCATATTTTACAAACATGATCAAACACCTACAATATGACTCTCAGTAAAATTTCAGAATTTTCCATGCAGTAACCGATTTTTAAAAATTCAAACAACAATTCTGCAGATTCAATAAATAAAATATTACCCCTATCAAATCAACTCCAAAAATTCTAAAACTTTAACACAACACATAGAAGTCACAGAGGCATGACATATTCGAATTTCAGTTCCTTTCATTTAAGCATGAATTTATTATGCATTTAACAATATTCTGGACAGAACACAATTTAATTATTAAAAATAGCTACAGGTCTCCAAAAATTATGAAAATATTACACAAGGGAGGAAATGAACAGATAACACATCCCTCAAAATTTCACATCGTTTCGAGCAGCGAGCTATTATTAAAAATTCGAACATCAAAACAGCGATTAACAAGCTCGGCAACTTGACAATTAAATCACAACACACAATTTATCGTCCGAAGCCTTTTCATAAGACCAAGGACTCGACATTGTTCCATTATCCACCGACTTACACGACTTTCGAAGTCTCGTTCGATTTTCGAGAAAATCGAAGAGATCCTGAACATACGAACACAATAATCACAACAATTCAATATATTTGCACTTATTCAACAATAAATTCACATTATATATATAACACGAGCACAACATGAATATGAACAATTTAACGAACATATATGAGTTAAACGAGACGGAAAAACGACGAGGTACCGTTCTCGGGAAATTCGAAAACGTCACGAACAAGAAGCTCGACGGTTAACTCGTCTCGCCGGAAAAAGGAAGGCTCGACGTGCACGGGAGGAAGAGGGAAGCTTGCTGCTGGTTCACAGGCTCGCCGGGAACGGAAAGGAGAGGTCGTCGGACGTTGCTCGAAGGGACGTCGAGCTCGCCGGAAAATTCAGAGCTTCGCGTCGCGGTGGCAGGAGGGCTGCTTGAACTCGCCGGAAAAACGCGGAGCAGGGTCGCCGGACTGGTTTCTTCACGCCGACGTTGATGGACGATGCGCGGAGGAGCAGCGAGCAGCGGCAGGTTGCGGCTTCGCTGTGGTGGCGTTCAGCCGGAAAACTTCACGCCGGCGAGGCTCACGAACAGAGGGGAAGGGCCGGAGGTGATGAGAGAACGATGGTGATGAGGATTGAGGAAGAAACGATCAAAATCACAGAGAAAGAAAAAGAACAAAATTTGCGATCGTTTTTTTCTTTTCTGTGAAGGAAAATCAAGCTGCGGGATTTGTACAAAGAAAACGATCGAGACATACATATATATACATATACTTGTGTTAGGTTTTGATCTCTTGTTGTCCAAGACAACACAAACTCACACACACGCACGCTAGGAAGAAAGGAAAAGGAAAAATCTGTCGGGCCGGGCCCGAGAAATTTGGGCCAATAAGATTTTGGGCCGGTTGGGACAACAAATCGGCTCACGGGCTCGATTAAAAATTTAAACAGATATATTCGGGCCAAAACAGTTCCAACGAAAATTATCGGGCTCGATTTCGAATGCAAACGCGCGATAAGAATAACCGAAAAATAAATATATATATTTTACACATTATTACATACACATTTACGATTTAAATATATCACAAACAAATCAATTAGACAAATTTCACAATTAGCATTTAATCACATTTGACAATTAATACATAATGGCATTCAATAAAATAAAATATAAATATTATCACCAATTAATAATAACAATAATAATAGCAATAAAAATAATAATAATAAATCCCAAATAATCCACAAATAAACGGGGCATTACAGTCTACCCACCTAACAAAGGATTCCGTCCTCGGAATTCGAAATAAAACAACGATAACTAGAACACGAAAGAGTACAAAGAGATCAAAAAGCGAAGTTCGGATATCTCCTCCTAATCTCGACCTCCTTCTCCCAAGTCGCCTCGGACTCATCGTGTCGGCTCCACAGCACCTTCACCAAGCTCACTGCCCGGTTCCTCAGCTGATGGACCCTCTGGTCCAGTACGGCAACCGGCACCTCCTCATAGGTGAGGTCTCGCTCGACCTGCAGCTCGCCGAAGTCCACCACATGGTCGGGGTCATGTACATATCTACGCAGCATGGAGACATGAAACACATCATGCACCCCTGACAAGTCCGGTGGTAAAGCTAACCGATACGCCAAGTTCCCGACTCGAGCTAGGATCTCGAAGGGTCCGATATAGCGAGGCCGAAACTTCCCCTTCTTCCCGAAGCGAATCACACCCTTCATGGGCGAGACCTTTAGAAAGACGTGATCACCAACATCATACTCGTGTTCTTGCCGCTTCCGATCGGCATACACCTTCTGCCTCTCCTTGGCAGACCGGATATGCTTCCGGATCGCCTCAACAGCTTCCGAAGTCCTACGAACGAACTCCGGACCCATGACCTTCCTCTCTCCGACCTCATCCCAATACAAAGGTGTTCGGACCTTCCGTCCATACAAAGCTTCGTAAGGGGCCATCTTGATCGAGGAGTGCTAGCTGTTGTTATAAGACAATTCGACCAACGGGAGCGCAGTCTCCCAAGTCAGGCTCCGGTCCAAGACCACAGCCCTCAATATGTCCTCCAAATACTGGATCGTCCGCTCCGACTGACCATCTGTCTGGGGATGAAAGGCAGTGCTAAACTCCAATCTCGTCCCCATGGCTCGGTGTAGAGTCTTCCAGAACTGGCTCGTGAACTTCGAGTCACGATCAGACACAATCTCCACGGGCACTCCATGAAGTTTGACGATCTCATCAACGAACAACTCGGCATACGCACTAGCCTTCATAGTCGTCCGGACGGGCAGAAAATGGGCGGACTTCGTGAGTCGATCCATAATCACCCAAATGGAATCATGACCGGATCTCGATCTCGGCAAACCCACCAAGAAATCCATCGTGAGTCGCTCTCACTTCCACATGGGAATCTCAAGCGGCTGCAACAATCCCCCCGGTTTCTGGTGTTCAGCCTTCCCCTGCTGACACACGAGACAACCATTCACGAAAAGGGCCACCTGCCTCTTCATACCTCGCCACCAAAACAACTTCCGGAGGTCCTGATACATCTTCGAGCTACCAGGATGGATGGTGTACGGGGCACTATGGGCTTCTCTCAATATCTCCTTTCGCAATTCCCACACCTTCGGAACACATAGTCTACCCTCGAAGACTAATGCCCTATCAGATGCAACTGCGAATCCTCTAACTCGACCGGCTTCCATCAACTCCTTCATACGGCACAGAAAACGATCATTCGGCTGCTCGGCGACAATTCTCTCCCGAAGAGTCGGTCCCACAACCAAGGCAGTCAACATACCTCCGGCTGTCGAAGTCGACTCCACTGCCTCTAACTGCAGTCGCTCGAACTCCCGAACTAGGACATTTTGTCCGGTGAATAAGCAAGACAACTGGCCATGACTCTTCCGACTCAACGCGTCGGCGACCACGTTAGCTTTCCCGGGATGGTAGCTAATCGTGCAATCGCAGTCCTTGACCAACTCAAGCCATCTCCTTTGGCGCATATTGAGCTCCTTCTGAGTAAAGATATACTTCAAGCTCTTATGATCGGTGAAAATCTCACACTTGCCTCCATAGAGGTAGTGCCGCCAAATCTTCAGGGCGTGGACAACAGCAGCTAACTCAAGATCATGAGTGGGGTAGTTCTGCTCGTGAGGCTTCAGCTGCCTCGAAGCATAAGCTACAACCTTCCCTTGCTGCATTAGGACACATCCCAAACCCATCTTCGAAGCGTCACTATAGATGGTGAACTCCAAAGTAGGATCGGGAATCGACAAGATGGGCGCGGTGGTAAGTCTCCTCTTCAACTCCTGGAAACTATTCTCGCACTCGGAACTCCACTCAAACCTCACGGCCTTCTTCGTAAGGTTGGTTAGGGGTCGGGCTATCTTCGAGAAGCCCTCGATAAATCTCCTGTAGTATCCTGCTAATCCCAGGAAACTACGAACGTCGCTGGCACTTCTTGGTGTCTCCCACTTGCTCACAGCCTCTATCTTGCTGGGATCCACCTCAATGCCTCTAGCTGTCACAATGTGGCCAAGGAAAGCCACACGATCCAGCCAGAACTCACACTTTGAAAACTTCGCGAACAGCTTCTCTCTGCGAAGCGTCTCCAGCACAGCCCTCAGATGCTCCTTGTGCTGATCGATGTCTCGAGAATAGACCAGAATGTCGTCGATGAAAACGATAACGAACTGGTCAAGATAAGGATGGAAGACCCTATTCATAAGGTCCATGAACACGGCCGGGGCATTGCTGAGTCCGAATGGCATTACCACAAACTCGTAGTGGCCATATCGGGTACGGAACGCAGTCTTGGAGATATCCGACTCTCGGATCTTCAGCTGATGATAGCCAGACCTCAAATCGATCTTCGAGAAGACGCTGGCTCCCCTCAGCTGGTCGAAGAGATCCTCAATACGAGGAAGAGGGTACTTGTTCTTAACCGTCAGATGGTTAAGCTCGCGATAATCAATGCAGATGCGCATGGATCCGTCTTTCTTCTTCACGAATAGGACGGGCGCACCTCACGGAGAAACACTCGGTCGAATAAAACCAAGCTTGAGCAGTTCTTGGATTTGGGCCTTGAGCTCTTGAAGCTCCTTCGGCGCCATACGATAGGGAGCCTTAGAAACGGGGCCGGCTCTTGGGACTAGATCGATAGTGAATTCAACTTGGCGGTCGGGTGGTCCTCCGGGCAGCTCGTCGGGAAAGACATCAAGGTACTCGCAGACGATGGATACTCTCTCGGGTGTACGCTCATCAACGGCATCGGACACCAAAGAGACGAGATAGCCTTGACAGCTACCCTTGGAAAGGCTCTTCCTAGCTTGCAAAGAAGAGATGACTCGAGGCACAGTCCTCGAATTCACCCCATAAAAGACAACAGGATGATCAGAATCGAGGAAGAGGGTGACTTCACGCTCCTGGCACCGGATATCGGCTCGATAACGAGTGAGCCAGTCCATGCCCAAGATCACGTCGAAGTCTCGCATTTCAATCACGTAAACATCAGCTTTGCAAACACGGCCACCAATAGAAACAAGAAGATCACGAACCAAAGAATCAGACATAATAGTTTTTCCCGAGGCTAGGCTAACCTCGAGAGGATCAACTTGGCAAACATTCACAAAAGATAAGGCCTCAAGACAAAGGGATGAAATAAACGAGTGGGTCGCTCCAGTATCACACAAAGCAAAAACAGGCACGTTGGATAACGAAAGCATTCCGGACATGGTACCTGTGTTGTTGGCCACCTCGTCATGAGTGATGGTATAGACACGAGCCTGGCCTCCAGTCCTCTGCTGGTTAGGTGGGGGCTGTCTAGGCTGCTGCTGCTGGTTCTGCCTCTTTGGTTCTGGGCAGGTGCGGGAGAAGTGGCCCTTCCTCTGGCAGTTGTAACAAGTCATGTCGGCAGCCCGACACTGGTTGGCCTCGTGGACTCGTCCACATGCTCCACATGGTGGGGTTCCAACAGGAATTTGGCGGAGAGGCTCGACAAACTGAGCAATAGGCTGCTGTTGAGGCTGGCGCGGGCCATGGTTAGAGCGCTTGTTCTTCTTGCGGTTTGGATGATCATTCTTCCTCTTGCCGGAGCTAGAGGACGGGGGAGCTGAAGCATACTGAATCGGATACGGATAAGGCGCTTGAGCAATAAGCGGCGGTTGATAAGACAAGGGCGGGATGAGAGGAGGTACAGCCCGGGCAGGCTGAGCAGCATGATAGACAGAAGGAATAGGATCAGCCGGAAGGATAAGGCTCTCAACTCTCTGAGCCCGACTGACGGTATCGGCATAAGATAACAGTCCGTGACTCCCAACTAGCTCACGGATTCTCGGATTCAGCCCTTGGAGAAACTTATTGGCTTTCTTCTCATCGGTGCTCACGGAATCACCAGCAAAGAGGCACATTCGGGTGAAAGTGCGGATGTAGTCGTCCACGCTGGTACCGCCCTGCTGAAGATGGTAAAACTCGTGCTCCATGCAGTTCCAAAAGCTTTGAGGGAGGAACTTGCTACGAACCATCGCCTTCATCTGCTCCCAAGTGAGGGCATTGAGCTCAGCCTCTGGCCTCCAAGCCCAGTGGTCGACCCACCAGTCGGAAGCATCTGCCTTCATCTGGAAGGCGGTAAGAGCTACTCGCTGTCTATCGGGAAGAGGGAGCACAACGAAGATCTTATCAAGCTCCTTCATCCACTCAAGCACAGCAGTGGGGGCCTCACTGCCCGAGAAAGTGGGCGCATGCATGCCCTGAAACTGGACAATGAGCCGGGGAAGATCCAAGGCCGGAGGGGCCTGCTGGAAAGGAGGAGGTGGCGGTGGAGGTGGAGGTGCAGTTTGCTGATTGTTGCGAGCATTGCGAGTACGAGTGGCCATTGTTCTACATTGAACAAGCCGGAAAAGTTTAACACCCAAAACAAAATTTAAAAAAAAATAATTATAGGAAGTCTAGGGTTCGCCATGAAACACTAGAGTTCAAAACATTTCAAGGTGGATAGATTCCTAAGCCCCAGATAAATTAAACAAAACCATAAATTCATACCTTGAGCTGGCGCGGCGAGACGAATCGAGTGGTCAATGGTCATAGAACAATTAATCACAAAAGAACCAGTCTACAGAAAAGCAAGACTGGCTCTGATACCAAACTGTAACGCCCCGTTTTATTTTAAAGAATTTATTTAATTAATTAATGAAAATCAGAGTTATTTATTTATTTATTTTTAAATCCAAGTTAAAACATTTATCGAGAAACGGGCGCTACTCATTAACAACAGCAAACAAACACATCCAATCAAATCAATTCAATGAACCTACACATGCTCGAGCTATCAAAAGGAAAATCTCAATAATCATAATTTCAAAACCATTCCCAAACGACTAGCATGAAAGCAAGGTTCAAATGAAACTCAACATAGTTCGAAAAATGACGAAACAATTAATCCAAAGTGCAATAGCAAATAAATAAATATCAAGTTTATACGGAAGCATAGGTTTTCAACACATAATGACCACCATCTCGCTTGTCCTACGCCACCGCCTCCAGCTCGTCTCAACCTAAAACGAAGGAAGAGAGAAGACAACAAGAAAATAATGGGGGTGAGCAACCAAGTAGCTCACCATTATCGCACAGTTATCTCGTATAATTATTTAGAAAGCATTTTCATAATAAACCAATATCAATATCCGTATGCATAGAATTCAAAGCCTAAACCCCCTACCCGGCCCTATCGCAAACCTCCTATGTACATACAACAACCTTCCGGATACGACGGCATGGCTGTAACTGGAAACCTTCCCACCCCCGGATACGACGGTCCATGGGATCCTTTCCAGGAGACAGTGAAGTTGAATCACCCCTCCGCTCTACACGGATTCGAGTATTCAGACAATCCCCTCCGCTCTACACGGATTCGGGCGTCCACCTCCCGGATACGACGGGCAGGCGACTTCCACTGCTTTCGCATTCATCAAAGGCACTATCGTTCGGGACACTTAGACTAGAGTTCTCATGCATACAAAATAAGGAAGTGCGATAATTATGGAATACATCATAAATGTACCCACCTGATAGCAGCACAGTTCACAGTCACAAATCTCGAAATAAGGCAAGATCAACACCTCTAGACACCTACATGATGTCAAGATCCTACAATCAGAATCTATCTCGACTTAAATCGGAAATCACATGACAGACCTAGTCGAACACGTTTCGACTAAGTAGTTCGTGAAGTCCTGTAGATGTTGGAACACTAAGACTCGGCTCTGAACTCGACCAAACCACATAAGGGAGTTCACACAAATCCATCTAAGGTTTTACCAAGTCAAACTCACATAAAACCAAAAAGCAAGTCGATCCAAATTTTCCATATACAATTATGCTAGAAAATTGAAATCATTTAATCGCATGAAAATAGAAGGTCAAGCTACCCTACGAATTAAGCTCTGAAAATTCACACAAAATTTCATCTACCAGAAACATGAAAAATCACAAAGTTTCAGCTTTAAACTCAAGATACCCTATTTTATAAAATTCGAACAACATATCAGTAAAATGGGCACATTAATTCATACTCAGACTTAATGAATGAATCTGATCTTGAAAAGTTTACACAATAACATACAGTATGCCAAAGTCCATTTGTATAAATCTCAGCCTTAAATGATAACTGCTGCTATTTTTAAAAATTCAAACGAGCAACAGCAGTTTATCGAATTTAAACCCAAACCGAATCAACACGGACTCTAAAAATTCCCATATTTTACAAACATGATCAAACACCTAAAATATGACTCTCAGTAAAATTTCAGAATTTTCCATGCAGTAACCGATTTTTAAAAATTCAAACAACAATTCTGCAGATTCAATGAATAAAATATTACCCATATCAAATCAACTCCAAAAATTTTAGAACTTTAACACAACACATATAAGTCACAGAGACATGAAATATTCGATTTTCAGCTCCTTTCAGTTAAGCATGAATTTATTATGCATTTAACAATATTCTGGACAGAACACAATTTAATTATTAAAAATAGCTACAGGTTTCCAAAAATTATGAAAATATTACACAAGGGAGGAAATGAACAGATAACACATTCCTCAAAATTTCACATCGTTTCGAGCAGCGAGCTATTATTAAGAATTCGAACATCAAAACAGCGATTAACAAGCTCGGCAACTTGACAATTAAATCACAACACACAATTTATCGTCCGAGGCCTTTTCATAAGACCAAGGACTCGACATTGTTCCATTATCCACCGACTTACACGACTTTCGAAGCCTCGTTCGATTTTCGAGAAAATCGAAGAGATCCCGAACATACAAACACAATAATCACAACAATTCAATATATTTGCACTTATTCAACAATAAATTCACATTATATATATAACACGAGCACAACATGAATATGAACAATTTAACGAACATATATGAGTTAAACGAGACGGAAAAACGACGAGGTACCGTTCTCGGGAAATTCGAAAACGTCACGAACAAGAAGCTCGACGGTTAACTCGTCTCGCCGGAAAAAGGAAGGCTCGACGTGCACGGGAGGAAGAGGGAAGCTTGCTGCTGGTTCACGGGCTCGCCGGGAACGGAAAGGAGAGGTCGCCGGACGTTGCTCGAAGGGACGTCGAGCTCGCCGGAAAGTTCAGAGCTTCGCGTCGCGGTGGCAGGAGGGCTGCTTGAACTCGCCGGAAAAACGCGGAGCAGGGTCGCCGGACTGGTTTCTTCACGCCGACGTTGATGGACGATGCGCGGAGGAGCAGCGAGCAGCGGCAGGTTGCGGCTTCGCTGTGGTGGCGTTCAGCCGGAAAACTTCACGCCGGCGAGGCTCACGAACAGAGGGGAAGGGCCGGAGGTGATGAGAGAACGATGGTGATGAGGATTGAGGAAGAAACGATCAAAATCACAGAGAAAGAAAAAGAACAAAATTTGCGATCGTTTTTTTCTTTTCTGTGAAGGAAAATCAAGCTGCGGGATTTGTACAAAGAAAACGATCGAGACATACATATATATACATATACTTGTGTTAGGTTTTGATCTCTTGTTGTCCAAGACAACACAAACTCACACACACGCACGCTAGGAAGAAAGGAAAAGGAAAAATCTGTCGGGCCGGGCCCGAGAAATTTGGGCCAATAAGATTTTGGGCCGGTTGGGACAACAAATCGGCTCACGGGCTCGATTAAAAATTTAAACAGATATATTCGGGCCAAAACAGTTCCAACGAAAATTATCGGGCTCGATTTCGAATGCAAACGCGCGATAAGAATAACCGAAAAATAAATATATATATTTTACACATTATTACATACACATTTACGATTTAAATATATCACAAACAAATCAATTAGACAAATTTCACAATTAGCATTTAATCACATTTGACAATTAATACATAATGGCATTCAATAAAATAAAATATAAATATTATCACCAATTAATAATAACAATAATAATAGCAATAAAAATAATAATAATAAATCCCAAATAATCCACAAATAAACGAGGCATTACAGTTATATAGTAAGTATGCAGATTATTCCTTGGAATTTTCTTCTTCATGTTAAGGCCAAGATCAATCCATTATTTTGGATTTATAAGTGATCACCATTCGGCCCTAGAAATTAATTGGCCTCGAGTCCTAGTCTCACTCCGTGTATAGCTGAGCCTTGGTAGTGTGACACTTAGAATTTTTCCTAAGTGTTGTGAAGTACCAATGTCGGCCCTGGCCCTAGCCCAAGCATTCCCATGGCCCTAGCAAAGGCCGCGAGTTCGGCTGTGCGTGCCCAGCCCGCGCCACGAGCTCGTGTCCATCGAGTGCAAGGCCGTGCCCAAGTCATGGCCAAGCTTTGCCTAAATTTTTTTAAGTCTTTTGGAACAAGAGGAAGCTTTATACCCGGCCCAAGCATGGTGGACGCGAGTAGCCCGCGAAGACCCGCGCTCAACCCAGCAGGCCGCGTCCAAGCCTATCGCGCCAGGCCCAGCGTCAGTCCGTGTACAGCCCAACTTCTGAGCCCAATTCCTTGAGTGGCAACCCATTTCCTTCAAGACCCAATTGTTGCGTGTATTAAGGAGTTAATGAGGATTAATTCAAGCTAAGATAGCCCTAAGCAAGTGTAACACCCCGCCTATTATAACTTTGACTCACGAAAAACTGGGTAAAATTTTTGCGGCTGTTTTCGAAATATACTTGTACTGTTTTCGAAAAACATTTAAACTTACTAACTTGCGGGATGCTACTTACTTACTGACTTACTTCTCTTTTCCTCTTACTTATGCATATACCAAAATCAACATATAAGTTCCGACTGGGGAAAATACGGATAAGAAAAAGTAGAGCGTGCATACATACTAGTCTGGGTTGGCAGTACGGAAGCGTGAAATAAAGTACGGTACAGTCTGAAATTATTTATACATGCCAACATAACATAAACATAAACAAATGTCCAGCTGACTCGGACACCACCACACCACCAAGCTCGGCTCACGCTCCGAGCTGCACTCCATCACCTAAAAAGATAATAGTGGGGGCGTGAGTACTCATCCACTGTACTCCGCAAGAACCAGCACTGAAGAAACAGCACATATAATCGAATATCATAAACTCAGCATATACATAAATAAAGATGTATTGTACTGGTGCAGGCTACCGGTAACTGGCCGGTTCTCAGGTGATCAAGTCCTAGGGGTCGCCTCCCCAGAAACCCAGGATGACTCTACTGGGAGTCAAACTGTACTAGGCGAGTGACTCTATTGGGAATCAACATAAACTGGACCACGATCGGAAAAACTGGACCGTTCAGGTAAAACATATCTACATACATACCTCATAAATGGTACAAGATTATAGGCAATGTAATACCCAGTGCAGGGCCCCACCTGGTAATACTGAAAATCTGGAAAGTGCTTGAAAAACTGTAGTGGCTGTAGGAGGCTCGACTCTCCGTAAGAAACATAAACATATAACAAAATAATTGCTAAGTATGATGCTCAGAACGTTTAAAAATATGCTAAAATGCTCGGTTCTATCTGATCAGTAAATCTGGACTGGTTTGGTTCGAAAAAATACTTAAATTCCGGAATGAAACTCGGACCGGAAATCACAAACCAAAACGGACTCGAACCGCCGGTCGAACTGGCTGGTTCGCTGACTAGCCGGACCACCGGTTTGGGCTGAACTGGGCGGTCGGGCGCTGGCTCGGGCTGACCGGGCTCGGTCCCACGCCGGGCCTGGTGCCACTCGGGTGCAGCTGGGCACTAACGAGGCTTGATGCGCGCTGGCGTGCGGATGGCACGGCATAGACGCGAGACAGACGCGAGCTGAGGCTATGCGGGCGCTGCCGGGCGTCCCTGAGGGTGTTGGGCACTCGGGCGTGCTGCTGGGCACGTCCCAAGGCCAGCTGGGCTCAGCAGACCCATCTCGGGTTGGCACTGGACACGGCACGAGGCTCTGGCGAGAGACCTCGTGCGCTGGGACTGGCACGGCTCTACCGGGCACCGTGCATGTGGCCTGGGCACGTTGGTTGCTGTTGCCACGTGTGTTGGTACTACTCGGGACTTACTCCGCACGGGGCACGAGGACTGGCTCAAGACCTCGCGTGCATGGACGCTGGACAGTGCTATCGGGCGCTGTCGGAGGTCACTGGGCGCGACTGGCGCCGAGACCTCGCATGCGGAGGCAGACAGGCGCTGCTCGGCACTGTCGCGTGTACTGGGGCTACGGTACCTCGCGCCTGATGGGCGCGGGCACGGACAGACACGGATGGGCATTGCCTCACTACATGCACGGCCAGTGACCATGGCCGGCCCTTGCCGGACCTCCGACGACTTTTCCCGGTGACATGCAATACATAACATCTCAATATGATGAAATAGCCACAAAAATGCTAAGAAACACTAGTAGACCCAAGGTCTACATGCATGTGGCACGTGAGGGCCGATAAGGCTCGTGGCCACACTAAGGCACCGAACAACCATTCTCAACTTATGAAATCACTTAAGGCCGAGTGTTTAACATAAAAAATAATGACTTTAAGGGCTAAGACATTGGTCATAACTTGCATGAATAGAACTAAGGCTCGGGGGTCCAAAACAACACATTTTCATGAACAAGTTGACCGAATAAACGAACTCCAATCATGCTCAAACTTATACACCATCAATGGCATAACAAATGAGGGTGATTAAGCTATCAATCTCGACTTAGGCATGCATGCAACTCAACTTCCAAATTTAAGGCCATAATTCTTAAAATTTGAAGCTTGCACTTAAACACATGCATGGCTTGATTTTTCTTCATGAAAAAATCCTAAAATATCATAAATAGGCTGAGGGAAAAAGATAGCTCGAGCTAACCTTTAGCAAAATGAAAAAATGAGGGTGTTTGCTCGGGCTTTGCTCTCGGCTTAGGGACTATGGCTTGGCTTGGAGTGGATATGGCTGAGCTTGGAGCACTCAAAGGTCTTATAAAAATCCAAGGAACACTTGAAGTCGATAAGCTCTGAGAGAATTCGCTTGGAACGGCTTGGAGCTCGGTTCTCCCTTCACCCAGGTCTCTCGCGTGCGGTAGTGGCCAAGGTAAGTTGAGCTCGACCTTCCCTTTGATTTTCCACAATATGCTCGAGTAACCAAGAGTCTAAGAGCTGGAAAATGGTGGAGGAATGAGCCTTTTAAAGGGTTATGGGCGGAGGTAACAATGAAGAGTGATGGGAGACAAAAATGGTGTGACATGCACTCCTCCATGCACCTAGGGACTTGTTGAGGTCTTGGGCACGATTTGCATGGGTTTTATGGGTGGAATGGCAGGGTTTCAGAGCATTGGGGTGTGGTGGAGTTGACTGGTCAGTTCTGGTCCAAGACAAGGGGACAAAAGTTCCACTAACTCATTAAAATAATAGTTTGTCCATCACCCACTTACCCTTAAGCATAGTTGACTTTCCTTAATACTTTCTTAGGGCAACTTAAGCTAAAATTACTCTTAATTAACTCCTTAACACACGCATGTCTTGGGCCATGAAGGAATTGGGCCGAAAACTTCACATTGAGCTCAACAAGTGGACTTGTGCACGCTGTCGCTGGGCCTGGGCGCTGGCCCTGAGCGCGGTGTAACGCCCCATTTTTATTTGCTGAAAATTAGAAAAAAAATTTCAAATTTATTTTAAAACACCTGAAGCGCTACTCATTTTCAAAACGAACTTCAATACTTAACCAATTTCTCGACACTCATTCAAATATCAAACTCGGTGGCCTGAACGCGTGACCGTGGTGGAGCAGCGGCGGTAGGAAAGGCGCTGCGACTGGTGGTCCTCGGCTTGCAGATCGCGAGAGAAGGGCCGTCGGAGATAGCTGAGATTGCCGGAAGGTCTTGCGTGAACAGAGGCCGCCGGAAAAACAGGGACTCGCGGCTTGCTGCGTGGGGTCGGGAAGGACTGCTTCTCGACGAGAAGAGATCGTCAGAGTTCGCTGCTGGCCCGCGGTGGCTGAGGGGCTGCCAGTCGTCGGCGGAAATTCGCGCAGGGGTCGCCGGTGGATCTGGTTCTTGACGACAGAGATGGAGGAGGGTGATAACGACGAGGAGGATGGTGCTGCTGCGATGATGTTGATGATAGGGGAGGGTGAAGACGATGATGAAGCTGAAATTATCGAACAAGAGGGAGGGGGAACAGGTTTGAGCGAAGGACGAAGAAGACGATGATGGGAGAACAATGATGAGAGGGGATCGATCTCTGATCTGTTTTTCTCACACGCGAACGACAGAAAGGAGAAGAGACTGCGAGATAATGATTCTTTTTACTGAACGGGGAAAATATATGCAACAGCTAGGGTTTTTTTTATTCTTTTTGCCCAAGAAAACACTCAACACACGTGCACAAGGGTTGGGTAATCGGGTCGGACCGGGTTCGCGGGTTAGGGCTGATTCGGGTTGGTTTGATAACACGGTTCGGCTCTCGAGCCCGACTACGTAGCAATCATACAGTTTTCTCGGGCTCGATAAATTAAATCGCACAAATAAATAAACAAACCAAATATTTAATATATATTGATAATACACACAATTTAAATCTTTTTAAATAATAATAATATTAGTAAAAATACAAATACATATTTTAATTAATTAATAACATTTAGACAATTAAGAAATTTGACAAATAAATCCTATACGACAATTAATAATTTATAGCATTCGGTAAATAGTAATAATAACAATTAAATATAAATAATAATAATCAATTTCCAAATATTCCATAATCAAACGGGGCATTACACGCGGCCTGCTGGGCGTCACGGGCTGGGCGCGGGGCTGCTTGCTAGACCCAGGCTGCGCGCGTGAAATGGCTTGGGGTGAAGGAAATGGTGGTCCTTAGGTGAATTTTGGACTTATAAAAATTCCCAAACATTGGTTAACGCTTGGACCAAGTCTTGGCTCGGAGGACGCATGCTTGGCGCGACAATTGGCGCGGTCACGAGGCTTGGCACGAGCGGGCTCGATTAAGTGCTAGGGTTCAAATATAAGGACCAAGACTTGAACTTTGGTACTCCACAACACTTAGAAAAATATTCTAAGTATCAAGAGACTAAGTGTAACACCCCGCTTATCAGAGTAAATTTTTCGCAACTTTTACTTCAAAAATACTTATAACTTTTTTCGAAATCTTTTGCGACTAACTCGGGGTGCTACTCAAACTCATCTTTTCTGGAAATCCGTTTATCTTTAAACTTTGTCTAATACTTCTTTAGACATAAAGAAAACAGATTTTAATTAAACTTGCATTTAACTATATCATATTCATACTTCTGAAATGATAAAAACTTGAAATCTGAAATTTATTAGAATGCAAGTTCAAGTCTCAATATGCGTAGCGGCAATACTTAAAAACGTGAATAATTATACAGACATATCAAGTTCATAATAAATGTCCACTTAAAGAAGTGCACGACCACCACCACCACTTCTTGAGCTCACACCTCCGGCCCGACCCTGTTACCTAAAAAACACAATGGGGGTGAGTACTGATCCTTTTGTACCCCGATAACACCCATACTAAGGTAAACAGCAATAATAATACAATATCATGATCGTTGGTATATAACTGGACTGAAAATCTTTTCCAGTAACTGAAATTGAATCTGGCCGATATCTGATCGGATACTTGTGCACAATCTGATGGATATTTCTCAAGGCAACTAAGGGCCTCCATCAGAACTTAGGATATACTCTAAGGCAACTGAATGCCTACTCATCCCAAGCGTATAAACTTAAACTGTATACATACCTCGGACATGATATCAATATTATACTCAATATAATACCCAGTTTGGGTCCCCACCTTTCTTCTTTTGAAACTTTGAAAAGCGTAAGTGTTGTTCTTTGGTAGCTAACTCCTCAAGCTACATAAAAATATAAACAAATATACTAAGTACTATGCTCGTATACTCAATAAGATGCTGGGATTCTTAACTCTACCAGATAACTTATCCGAATCTTAAAGATATTCATTAAACATGCTATTGCTCAAATGAATACTAAATCATTGAAAAACCAAACTTTTCTTAAACTTTTACTCAAGGTCAAATACTTAACCCATATAAATCATATCTTTCAAAATCTTAGATATTGGCTTATACTCGCATGTCACTTAAATAACTCGTATGTGAAAATAAACTAAATTTCACATTAGACTTAATTGAATACATGAACTCACAACATGCTCAACTTTTACCAATATCATATACATGATTTATACGGATTTTTAATATATCAAACTTTATCTTAAACTTGCTTGATATTAAAATCTCAAACTTGATGCTTATTCAATACAAGTTTTTATCATAACCATAAATTATGATATTGATATACTAGACTTGAAACAATTTTATAAAATCACATACTCAACATATTGAGCTGAAACTTGGTCAAATTGCTCATCACTCATATAAGAATTTTTCCTAAAAATTCCATTTTAAAAACTCAACCATGTACTGAATACTCTTGCATATAAAATCATCTTGACATGTATGCCATATAAATATTTTAACTCGTTCATTTCTCAACATAAAATCATGAAATTTGGCAGTCATGTTCTTAACTCATATATAAGCATGTCGTAAAAATTTCATAATTTTATCATGCGTATATATCGAGTTATTACAATTTTAAAGTCACAGCTGAAATAAAGAACATAAAATTCAACTTGCATGCTTAACTTCAAAAATTTATAACTCAAGCTATACTATGTCAAATGACATAATTTTTTCACCTATATACTCAGCACTTACACAAGAAATATCCATAATAAGCTTAACATGCCAGGTTGTGCATATCATGCTCAAATTCAAATCGAAACAGTACATATATAACATGTGATTGTGCTGGAAACAACTTATCATTTTTTTTTCATGCTTAAAATTTCTTTAAAAATTGAATATATATATATATATATATGGCATAAAAATACATCAATATTCACTTAATATAAACTATAACATATGATAAAAAGGTAGCATCTAACCTTCTTCAAGAAATTTGAAAATGAAACTTCGGAAGTTGATCTCAACTTATCTTCGTCAAGATTTCTCTCGATTTATCTCTCTTTCTTACCCTCTATAGCAAGACTTTGTTTATTATGATGTGAATTTCGAGCCTATGCTGATGCTCCTTTATATAGGGTAGCAAAGGAGACAACATCACCTTCTTTACATCAACACTCCATCATAATAAACACCATAGGCCCCTTATCATTAATGTTTTTCTAAAATCTTGCACAAAGATGATTAAGCCTTGATAAGTACTTGTAATGCATGAGTTATCTTGCATATATCAAGACAAACCTTCTCCCTTTGACCATGCCTCGAAATTAACCAAAAAATGGCTCATTTATCCCTTAAAAAATACTTAGAATAATTTTATAAAAATAAATAAAGATAAAGAATGGAAATCATAACTTGTAAACATAACAAATCTATAGTCAATACTTAGAAAGGCCCATCATGTGATCCTAATATGATTTCAATGATAAAATTCGTGACTTAATGAAAAATTTTCAATTTACAGAACCGAATTCTGACTTAAAACGAACGGTTACCCAAAAATCAAAAATTCTAAAAATTTCAGATTTCCATCTTTTGCTTTTGGCCTTTTTCCTTTTTATGCTGAAAAAATTTTTAACTCTTATTAATGATCTTGAAACTTGTAAAAAAAATACAAGAAAATAAATTTTTCGGAAACGAAATCGGACTTAATTATCGACTACAACCGAACATCGAAAAAACTCGGAACTTGCGAATATAATTTTGAATATACTCTTAATAATATAAATAGACCTTCTTGTCTAAATAACTTCTACTTAATCCTTATAACTTATCAATCAAATCATAGAAGTCACATAAAATACTTAGGCAATTTATAACATTTACTCGACTAACTCAATTTAATGAAAAACGATTCCGATTTAACTTTAATGTCGAGCCAACTGAATCGTTTCTAACTAAACTGGTCATTACGTCAACTTGATGAATATAAACTCTTAAAAAAATTCTAAGTATTTAATACTAAGGCTCGACTATAAATTAGGATTTTTCGGCACGGTTAACTTGAACCGAGCTTAATTTACTTATAAGGCCAACCTTTGCTTAATTTTACTTCCGAATTAATGGATTGATCTTGACCTTATAATGAAAAATAAAATTCTAAGAGATTTATTAAGGCTTGGAAATATGAAAGATCATTATTAATAAAAGTAAAATAGTTCTAACTTAGAACTGAAATAATTACTTTTATTAATTACTGAATGGGATATTACAATCTACCCCCCTTAAAACTATTTCCGCCCTCGGAAATACTAAAACTGAGATACATACCTTCTGAGTACATATCAGAACTCAAAATCTGGAAAACGAGCTCTAATATCAGCCTCCCGCTCCCAAGTGGCATTTGACTCTCCGTGGCGATTCCATCTAATACGAACGAGGGGAATATCTCGATTCCTGAGCCGATGAACCTTTCGGTCCAAAACTGCTACTGGCTGCTCCTCATAAATTAAATCAGGCTGAATCTGAATCTCATTGTGCTGAAGCACATGCTCTGGATCGCACACGTATGCACGTAACATCGATACGTGAAAAACATTATGCACACTTGACAACTCGGGAGGTAAAGCTAAGCGATAAGATACTTCTCCAACTTGCTCCAGAACTTCAAATGGACCTATATAACGAGGATGCAACTTGCCTCTCTTCCCGAAACGAACGACACCTTGCATCGGTCGAACTTTCAAGAATACTTTATCTCCAACTTCAAACTGCATCTCCCTTCTATGCTTATCGGCTGAAGACTTTTGACGACTCTGAGCAGTCTTTAGCCTTTCTCGAATCCAGGCTACTTGCTCAACTGTCTCTTCTACCATCTTCGGACCAAGGACTCGTCTCTCTCCAACATCATCCCAATAAAGAGGCGAACGACACTTACGGCCATAAAGTGCTTCATACGGAGCCATATGAGTTGATGTGTGGTAACTATTATTGTAAGCAAACTCTACTAATGGTAACCACTTCTCCCACTTGGCACCTCTATCCAGAATACAAGCTCTGAGCATATCCTCGAGCGTCTGAATAGTCCTTTCTGACTGGCTGTAACACCCCGCCTAGACTTACTAAAAACAGAGTAAATTTTTCGCGCTATAAAAGGAAAACATTATTAATTTTCGAAAGGACTTTAACTTTAATACACGGGATGCTACTGCTGAAATCTATTCTCTTTAATTACTATGCATGCAACTAAGTAAAGTTTACTGGAATCATTCATGCATTCTGAAATTCTGAAATCATAGTTCTGAAATGCGGAAGCAAATATAGTTCGGAAAGCACACACCAACACATGAAAAACATGCAAATACAAAAGACAGTTTAGACATGTTCAAATAACTATAAGACATGCCATATCAAAATATCCTGTCTGACGACCACCACCACATACAGCTCACGCTCCACGCGGGACTCCGTCACCTGAAAAAGAAGGTAGTGGGGAGGCGTGAGCACAAAGAAGTCAACGGTGCTCCGCCGGGACCGGTACTGAATACCCAGCACCTTTAATAATCCATCATGAAATTAGCATATATATAAATAAACTGGAACTGACTATATGGGACTAATGATAAACCGGTACTCATGTGCACACTCTGGGGGTCCCCTCCCTCAGAAATCCAGGAAGGCACTAATCGCCACATCTGGACGCTAGACTTAGGATGGGCCCTAATCACACGCATCTAAGTCATAACTGAAATACTAAAATATTGACCAAGACGAGATTACTCAACCGTCTCGGTCCTTCAATTTAATCACATATAGACCTCAGACATGGTAAACTATTAAAAGCAATGAAATACACAGTACAGGATCCCCACATGAAAACTGGCGAATGCGAAATGCGGAAATGCTGAAATGAGTAGCTGACGGAGGCTCGACTCTCCTCAAGCTACAAAATATATTTAGCGAAATATTCTAAGTATTGGCTCAGAATAAAACTCAAATCTTATTATCTTATATATCTAGGTTCGCTCATTCTGCTTTAAAAAAATCATTTTAGGGATTTACGAGCTGATTTTTGAAAATATTATTGTTTTTGAGGCATTCTAGAATTCTCTGAAATTTTTCTATGTCTGGAACTAAAATCTGACTTAATCTAATTTGACTGAAATCTAACTATATCTGGATCTTAAATCTATCTAGAATCTCAACTATATCTGAAATCTTAATCTGACTGGATCTGAAATTTATCTCGAATCGTCCGGACTGACCGGACCGATTCGACTAAATTGGACCGACAGCTCACTCGGAGCCGGTCGGTCATTCTCTTGACTATGTGCAGCTCGGTTATTTATTTTCGGATCCGAAAAAAATACCCGGTTACCGGATCTGGATAAAACTAGGGTTTTGATTCTCGAAAATCCTAACTCATTTAAGGCCGATATTTAATATATATATTCTATGTGATTTATATATCAATTTATAATTCACATCTGCAGCTAAAGTATTAACCGGACTATTTTTCTATATTTCTCGAATTAACGGCTAAAGTCCCGATTTTAAATCTAAGTCAACCGGCATCTAAAATTCACGAAATTCGCAACATAGCATCCTCAATACGTGTTTGGTCCACGGTCAACATCTCAAGTCCAAAGTCAACTCCTAGACTAGTCAACTCAAGATCGCTACGACCGGTCAACACATTTGACCGGCTCGTTCGCCTATCAAACGAAGTCCGAAAATTCTCAAATTCGCACCTAAGCCTCAAATCAACGCGACGAATTTAATGGTATTTATTTCAAAATTTTATCAAATTTATTTAAAAAGTCCGAAATAGTCGCTTCAAGCCCGAAAATCCCGATTTATTCAAATCTCACTCAAATCACCAATTTATCATTTTTATATTTATTCGATAATCGTATCTAAGCCATTGGAGTCGAGTTTTAGTCGATATACCTTAAATCGGCTCGGATCGGATAAACCGAAAGTAGATCGGGCTAGGAAAATGGATCGGGTGATAAGGAATGGGCCGGATCTCGGGTTATGGGCCGCGGATCCGGGTCAGCTGGTCGTGGGTGGCTCGACGGCGGCGAGTGGCTGTGGCGAGGCGGAGGAGCTCGCCGCGAAAGGGGGCGGCGCGCGGCTGAGCTCGGCTGAGGCTGGCAGCGTGAACGGGAGCTCGTGGTGGCGTGAACTCGAGCTGGTTCGTCGGCGCTGGAAAGGAGGTCGCTGGAGATGGCGTGAAGATGTCGGAAGGAGCTGGGCGCGGGCTAGATGGACGTGAGTTCGAGCTTCACATGGCCGGAGCTGGTGAGTGGCTGTGGCGAGCTGAGGACGACGGCGGCGGAGCTGCTGTGGTCGGGACGTCGGAAATGGAGGTTCGACGGTGGGCTGAGGGCTGGGCTCACGATTTGCCGGTGGAGCTGAGCTCGGGAGGCGCGAACGGAGCTGCTGTGGATGGCTGGACGGCGGCAGCGGCTCACCGGAGCTGCTCAACGTGGAGGATGAAGATGATGAGGACGGCGGCGCGTGAGGGAGGCCTGGACGTCGCCGGCGAGAAGAGCGGTCGTCGGAGGACGGGTCGCCGGAAATCTTGAAGGTGGAGCTTGAAGATGGTGAAGGAGATGATGAATCTTGAAAATAGGGCTAGGGTTTTAGGATGTTGGTTGTTGGTGAATGAAGATGATGATGAATAGTAAATGGTGGCTAGGGTTTCTTGGTAGGTGATGAATGTTGGGGAAATGGACCAAGTGTAGTATTTATACACAAATGGAAGACTAGGGTTTGATAGTCTTGTTGGCCTTAAAATCGGGCCTAACAATTTACTAAGTCGGGCTCGGTTATTAATCGTCTATTGGGCTCGGATTTAAAAATCGACTATGTTCTCGGGCTAGAAAAATAGGAATCCTACGCTCGGTTAAAGAAAATTAATCGAACTAGGACTAATTAAATTAGTCGGTCGACATAATTACTGATAATAGGCCGGCTAAAATTATTGGGCTTGCTCGAAAATGGTTGGGCTCGAATAAATTAAATATTCGGGCTTTGATCCGCTTAAATAAAATTTCGATTGATCCAAGACTCGGTTTTAAATATAACCGATACTTGGGCTATATGAATCCGACTTTAATAATTAAAATCGAATGAATACTCCATGGCTTAGGCTTTAATACTAATTATTTAATTTAATGCAATTAATAAAATAAAAGAAATGCATCAAATTTAGAAACTTAATATTTATGGAAATATAGTCGAGCTCCATAAATAGTAAATAAAAATCTGGGCATTACAATCTATCCCCCTTAAAATATTTCCGTCCTCGGAAATTCCAAAACTGAACATAAGTTTGACTCGACTAAAAACTAGAAATGGAAAATACATAGTACTAATCAGAACTGGAACTCTGGATATCGAGCTCGAATCTCCTCCTCTCGCTCCCAATTGGCCTCGGCCTCGCCGTGGCGAGTCCACTGGACTCGAACGAGAGCAACATCTCTGCTCCTCAGCCGCTGAACCTTTCGGTCCAGGATAGCCATCGGCTGCACCTCATACGTCAGATCTCGTCCGATGTCAAGCTCACTGTAACTCAACACGTGCGATGGGTCATGCACGTAATCCTTCAGCATCGAAACGTGGAAGACGTTACACCTGAAAGCTCGGGTGGCAACCCCAACTGGTATGCTACCTCGCCCACTCGCTCGAGGATCTCGAATGGGCCTAAGAAACGGGGCTGCAGCTTCCCCCTCTTCCCGAAGCGAACTACGCCTCTCAAAGGCTTGATCTTCAGGAACGCCTTCTGTCCTACCTCAAACTGGAGGTCTCGCCTACGCAAGTTATCTTGATACTTCTGTCGCTCATGTGCCACCTTCATCCTCTCACGGATCAAGGCGACCTTCTCCAACGTGTCCTCGATCATCTTCGGACCGAGAACCTACCGTTCGCCGACCTCATCCCAATAAAGGGGTGATCGGCACTTGCGACCGTACAACGCTTCATATGGCGCCATTTTGATCGACGCCTGATAGCTGTTGTTGTACGCGAACTCAATCAGCGGCAACAACTCCTCCCACGAACTACCGCGATCCAGAACACATGCTCGAAGCATGTCCTCAAGTGTCTGGATGGTCCGCTCCGACTGACCGTCGGTCTGCGGGTGAAAAGCGGTACTGAACCTCAACTCTGTCCCCATGGCCTCGCTGAGGCTCTCCCAGAAGTGTCCGGTAAAACGGGGATCTCGATCTGACACTATGACCTTGGCGACTCCGTGAAGTCGCAGAATCCCGCGGACATAGATGCTCGCGAGCTGCTCCATGGACATGTTCATCCTCACGGGCAAGAAACCAGCCGACTTCGTCAGTCGGTCCACAACTACCCAAATCGCATCATGATGCTCTCTCCACTTGGGTAGTCCCGTAACGAAATCCATGGTAACCTCTTCCCACTTCCACAGTGGGATCTCTAAGGGCTGCAATAAACCCGGGGGAAACTTGTGCTCGACTTTGACCTGCTGGCAAACCAAGCACTTCTTCACAAACTCGGCTACATCTCTCTTCATGCCCCTCCACCAAAATGACCCTTTCAGGTCGTGGTACATCTTGGTGCTGCCGGGGTGCGCCAAATAGGGTGCACTGTGAGCCTCGGTCAAGATCTCCTTCTTCAGGGCCTCGACGTTCGGCACAACGAGCCTCCCCTTGTACTCCAAGGCACCATCTGCGCCTCGGTAAAATCCCTCTACACCCTCGGTAATAACCTTTGCCCTTATGGTTCGGATGAACTCGTCCGCAGACTGATCTCTCCGAACTCTATCTCGGAGCATGGGCCTCAGTCTCATCGACCGAATACCTCCTACTACCGGAATCGTAGGAAGTGACTTGACGACGTCTAACTGCATCCGAGCGAACTCTCGTAGGAGCTGACTCTGCTGGGTGATCATGCAAGTCAACTCGCCCCTCGCCTTCTGGCTAAGGGCATCAGCTACTACGTTCGCCTTCCCCGGATGGTACTGAATGGTGCAGTCATAATCCTTCACTAGCTCCAACCATCGCCTCTGGCGCATGTTGAGCTCCTTCTGCGTGAAGATATACTGCAGACTCTTGTGATCGGTGTAGATCACACACCGACCACCATACAAGTAATGCCTCCAAATCTTGAGTGCATGAACAACAGCTGCCAACTCAAGATCGTGAGTCGGATAGTTCTCCTCGTGGGGCTTCAGCTGCCGCGAAGCATATGCGACAACCTTGCCCTCCTGCATGAGCACGCACCCAAGTCCCTGCTTCGAAGCATCACTAAAGATAGTGAAACTCCGTGTAGGGTCCGGTATAGTCAGCACGGGCGCTGTAGTCAACCTCTCCCTGAGCTCCTGAAAGCTCGACCCACAGCGACTACTCCACTCGAACTTAACCCCTTTCCTCGTCAAGCGTGTCAAGGGTAGGGCTATCTTCGAAAATCCCTCGATGAACCTCCTGTAGTAGCCTGCTAACCCGAGAAAACTCCGTATCTCGGTAACAGACCTCGGTACTGACCAGTTCTTGACTGCCTCGATCTTTCGGGGATCGACCTCGAGGCCCTCGGCCGTAACGATGTGACCGAGAAACGCCACTCGATCGAGCCAAAACTCACACTTCGAGAACTTGGCGTACAGTCTCTCTCGTCTAAGAGTCTCCAACACGATCCTCAAATGTTCCTCGTGCTGGTCGGTGCTCCTCGAGTAGACCAAAATGTCATCTATGAAGACGATGACAAACTGGTCCAGGAATGGATGGAAGACACGGTTCATGAGATCCATGAATACTGCCGGCGCATTGGTTAAGCCGAACGGCATCACGACGAACTCATAGTGACCGTATCGGGTACGAAACGCGGTCTTAGCCACGTCAGAGTCCTTGATCTTCAGCTGATGGTAGCCCGACCGCAAATCTATCCGGGAAAATACACGGGCACCCCTCAGCTGGTCAAACAAATCCTCGATCCTGGGGAGTGGATACTTGTTCTTCACCGTCAACCGGTTCAAATCCCGGTAATCGATGCACATACGCAAAGTCCCGTCCTTCTTCTTGACGAATAGGACAGGTGCTCCCCAAAGAGAGACGCTCGGTCGGATAAAACCGAGACTCAATAGCTCCTGAATCTGAGCCTTTAGCTCCTGAAGCTCCTTCGGCGCCATACGATACGGCGCTTTCGACATTGGCTCGGCTCCAGGCACCAGGTCGATCATGAACTCCACCTGGCGGTTAGGTGGTCCCCCCGGTAGCTGATCCAGAAAGACGTCCACGAAGTCACGCACGATGGGTACATCTCCGGGAATCCGCTCCTCCGAAGGTTCCCCGGCCATGCTCCTCCGAAGGTTCAAGTCATGATACATTTTGGTGCTTCCAGGGTGAGCTAAATAAGGCCCACTGTGTGCTTCTGTCAAGATTTCCTTTCGCAAGGACTCGAATTTCGGCACAACAATTCTGCCTTTGAACTCTAAGGCTCCATCTATTCCTCGGTAAAAGCCTTCTACTCCTCCAGTATGAACCTTTTCTTCTATCTTTCGAATGAATTGATCGAACGTTTGCTCCTTCCTGATTCTATCTCTCAACATAGGTTGAATTCTCATCGAGTTAACACTTCCTGTAATCTCTTTAGGAAGTGACTCAACCACTTCAATTTGCATCTGGGCGAACTCTTTAATGAGTTGCTTCTGTTGAGATATACAACAAGACAACTCACCCTTCACCTTACGACTTAGGGCATCAGCTACAACATTCGCTTTTCCCTGATGATATTGAATAGTGCAATCATAATCTTTCACAAACTCTAGCCATCTTGTTTGGCGCATGTTGAGCTCTTTCTGTGTGAAGATATATTGCAAACTCTTGTGATCAGTGAATATTTCAAACCGGCCACCATACAGATAATGCCTCCAAATCTTGAGTGCATGAACTACTGCTGCCAATTCTAGATCATGAGTTGGATAATTCTGCTCATGAGGCTTCAATTGTCGCGAAGCATATGCAACAACTTGACCATCTTGCATAAGTACACATCCATGACCCGGCTTTGAAGCATCACTATAGATAGTGAAACTTCTGGTAGGATCTGGGATAATCAGCACTGGAGTCGTGGTAAGCTTCTTCTTAAGCTTTTGGAAACTCTCTTCACAGCGATTTGTCCATTCAAACTTCACAGATTTTCTCGTTAGATTTGTCAAAGGGAGAGCAATCTTCGAAAACCCCTCGATAAATCTACAATAATAACCTGCCAATCAGAGAAAACTACGAACCTCCGACGAATTCTTAGGTACTGACCAGTTCTGAACTGCTGCAATCTTTGCAGAATCAACTTCTATGCCTCTTTATGTGATAATATGGCCTAAAAACGCCACTTTCTTTAGCCAAAACTCACACTTTGAGAACTTGGCATATAACTTCTCTCATCTAAGGGTACCAAGAACAACCCTTAGATGTTGCTCATGTTCTTCCATACTATTGGAATAGACCAAAATATCATCAATAAAGACGATAACAAATTGATCTAAATACTGATGGAATACACGGTTCATTAAATCGGCATAACCACGAACTCATAATGTCCATATCTTGTTCGAAACGCAGTCTTCGCTACGTCAGATTCTTTAATCTTCAGTTGATGATAGCCTGAACGTAAATCTATCTTAGAAAATACGCAAGCTCCTCTCAACTGATCGAACAAATCATCTATCCTTGAGAGTGGATACTTGTTCTTTATCGTTAATCGATTTAAATCCCGATAATCGATACACATCCTCATGGATCCGTCCTTCTTCTTGACAAATAGAAAAGGTGCTCCCCAAGGGGAAACACTCGGTCTGATGAAACCAAGCTTCAACAACTCCTGGATTTGAGTCTTCAACTCTTGTAACTCCTTCGGTGCCATTCTATATGGGGCCTTCGACACTGGTGCTGCTCCTGGAACAAGATCAATTGTGAACTCCACTTGTCTGTTAGGTGGTCCTCCGGGTAATTGATTCGGAAACACATCCACAAACTCACGAACAATTGGAATATCGTGAGGTGTTTGTGCTCTTGAATCATCTTTAACAATGCTCACCAGGTATCCTTGGCAATCCTCCCTTTGTAGAATTTTTCTCGCCTTTACCATAGAGATTACACGTGGTAGGGTTCTTGTCTTTGCACCATAGAAAGTAATTTGATTACCTTCTGAAAGATAAAGAATTACCTCTCTCTCATGGCAACGAATATCAGCTCGATAATTCGTTAACCAATCCATTCCGATTATGAGATCGAAATCCCTCATTTCAATAATATACGCCTCTAATATCAAGATTTTTCCTCCAATATTAACACTAAGGTTCTCTACCTTAGAGCTTGTCTCTATTTTCCTTCCTGAGGCTAAACTTACCTCAAGAGGGTCAATAGTGTTAATAATCTTAACTCCAATTGCGTCTATACATCTCTTGGACACAAATGAATGTGTTGCTCCAGTATCGAATAATGCAAAAATAGGCATTTCATTTAAAATAATTATCCCAGACATGGTACCTGGGTTCTGCTCAGCTTCAGCTTGATTAATAGCATAGACCTGGGCTTGTTGTCCTCCTCCCCTCTGCTGCTGAGGTTGCCCCTGAAGCTGCGGCTGCTGCCTATCTGGACAAAACTTCATGCCATGCCCAGGCTTTCGGCAATACATTTTGTCCAGCTAGACATTCTCCTCTGTGATGCTTTCCACAGTTGGCATAGGCTGGAGCCCGATCACCTTGCTGCTTCTGCTTACTTTTGCGGTCATTCTTGTGACCTTTCCACTTTCTCTTGTTCTTCCCATTCTTTTCTTGCTGAACGGGTACCAACTGAGCTGGTGGTACTGCTGGAACTTGTGATATTGGTTGTACCATAACTTGATTATCTCCCCTCTTGAAACTAGCCTCGATCTCATGAGCCTTGGCCACAATATCAGCATAATTCTGAATATTGGCCACAAATTACTAACTTGATCATCTCTTTGAACTGGGCCCAAGTGAGATTCTCTTTCTCACCAGGACGCATGCCCCAGTAAGAATTCCACCAGAGACGAGCATCTCCAGTCATTTGCAACTGAGCACAGAGAATGCGATGTTTCTCCGAACACTCAGTAATCTCAAAGATTGTCTCCAGACCTTGGATCCATTCTTCCACTAAACGAGGATCTCCTTGTCCAGAAAACTTCTCTGCATTGTAGCCACGAAACTTGGCAACTACTTCTGCTGAGGTCATCTCTCTTTGACATTTATTCACTCTTCGTGCCATCTGGATTATTAATCCCATGATAAACTTTAGCACACTTTGGAATAATTTCAAGATAAGCCATTATTTCTATACGAGTTATTTATTAACTCGAAAATTTTAAATTTCTCAAATCTAATAGGGAGTAATATGGTATTTCCTAAAATCTTTGATTGAGCATCTTTTCTGATTTCTGAAATTTGGATATCTGAATCCTATTGAGCATAGACTTAGTAATTTGCTTATATAAAAACTTTCATAAAACTTTTAATCAACACTTACCTGGTAGTCGGCGAGGTGTGAGTGTGGTGAAGTCAATTTTCCTGAAACTGTTTTCTGAACTTAAACTTTTAGTATACAGAGCACTTACTCTAGCTCTGATACCACCTGTAACACCCGCTCATCAGAGTAAATTTTTCATAACTTTTACTTTGAAAATACTTATAACTTTTTCGAAATCTTTTGCGACTAACTCGGGATGCTACTCAAACTCATCTTTTCTGGAAATCCGTTTATCTTTAAACTTTGTCTAATACTTCTTTAGACATAAAGAAAACATATTTGAATTAAACTTGCATTTAACTATATCATATTCATACTTCTGAAATGATAAAAACTTGAAATCTGAAATTTATTAGAATGCAAGTTCAAGTCTCAATATGCGTAGCGGCAATACTTAAAAACGTGAATAATTATACAGACATATCAAGTTCATAATAAATGTCCACTTAAAGAAGTGCACGACCACCACCACCACTTCTTGAGCTCACACCTCCGGCCCGACCCTGTTACTTGAGAAACACAATGGGGGTGAGTACTGATCCTTTTGTACCCCGAAAACACCCATACTAAAGTAAACAGCAATAATAATACAATATCATGATCGTTGGTATATAACTGGACTGGAAATCTTTTCCAGTAACTGAAACTGAATCTGGCCGATATCTGATCGGATACTTGTGCACAATCTGATGGATATTTCTCAAGGCAACTAAGGGCCTCCATCAGAACTTAGGATATACTCTAAGGCAACTGAATGCCTACTCATCCCAAGCGTATAAACTTAAACTGTATACATACCTCGGACATGATATCAATATTATACTCAATGTAATACCCAGTCTGGGTCCCCACCTTTCTTCTTTTGAAACTTTGAAAAGCGTAAGTGTTGTTCTTTGGTAGCTAACTCCTCAAGCTACATAAAAATATAAACAAATATACTAAGTACTATGCTCGTATACTCAATAAGATGCTGGGATTCTTAACTCTACCAGATAACTTATCCGAATCTTAAAGATATTCATTAAACATGCTATTGCTCAAATGAATACTAAATCATTGAAAAACTAAACTTTTCTTAAACTTTTACTCAAGGTCAAATACTTAACCCATATAAATCATATCTTTCAAAATCTTAGATATTGGTTTATACTCGCATGTCACTTAAATAACTCGTATGTGAAAATAAACTAAATTTCACATTAGACTTAATTGAATACATGAACTCAAAACATGCTCAACTTTTACCAATATCATATACATGATTTATACGGATTTTTAATCTATCAAACTTGTCTTAAACTTGCTTGATATTAAAATCTCAAACTTGATGCTTATTCAATACAAGTTTTTATCATAACCATAAATTATGATATTGATATACTAGACTTGAAACAATTTTATAAAATCACATACTCAACATATTGAGCTGAAACTTGGTCAAATTGCTCATCACTCATATAAGATTTTTTCCTAAAAATTCCATTTTAAAAACTCAACCATGTACTGAATACTCTTGCATATAAAATCATCTTGACATGTATGCCATATAAATATTTTAACTCGTTCATTTCTCAACATAAAATCATGAAATTTGGCAGTCATGTTCTTAACCATATATAAGCATGTCGTAAAAATTTTATAATTTTATCATGCGTATATATCGAGTTATTACAATTTTAAAGTCACAGCTGAAATAAAGAATATAAAATTCAACTTGCATGCTTAACTTCAAAAATTTATAACTCAAGCTATACTATGTCAAATGACATAATTCTTTCACCTATATACTCAGCACTTACACAAGAAATATCCATAATAAGCTTAACAAGCCAGGCTATGCATATCATGCTCAAATTCAAATCAAAACAGTACATATATAACATGTGATTGTGCTGGAAACAACTTATCATTTTTTTTCATGCTTAAAATTTCCTTAAAAATTGAATATATATATATATATATATATATATGGCATGAAAATACATCAATATTCACTTAATATAAACTATAACATATGATAAAAAGGTAGCATCTAACCTTCTTCAAGAAATTTGAAAATGAAACTTCAGAAGTTGATCTCAACTTATCTTCGTCAAGATTTCTCTCGATTTATCTCTCTTTCTTACCCTCTATAGCAAGACTTTGCTTATTATGATGTGAATTTCGAGCCTATGCTGATGCTCCTATAAATAGGGTAGCAAAGGAGACAACATCACCTTCTTTACATCAACACTCCATCATAATAAACACCATAGGCCCCTTATCATTAATGTGTTTCTAAAATCTTGCACAAAGATGATTAAGCATTGATAAGTACTTGTAATGCATGATTTATCTTGCATATATCAAGACAAACCTTCTCCCTTTGACCATGCCTCGAAATTAAGCTAAAAATGGCTCATTTATCCCTTAAAAAATACTTAGAAAATTTTTATAAAAATAAATAAAGATAAAGAATGGAAATCATAACTTGTAAACATAACAAATCTATAGTCAATACTTAGAAAGGCCCATCATGTGATCCTCATATGATTTCCATGATAACATTCGTGACTTAATGAAAAATTTCCAATTTACAGAACCGAATTCTGACTTAAAACAAACGGTTACCGAAAAATCGAAAATTCTAAAAATTTCAGATTTCCATCTTTTGCTTTTGGTCTTTTTCCTTTTTATGCTGAAAAAAATTTTAACTCTTATTAATGATCTTGAAACTTGTAAAAAAAATACAAGAAAATAAATTTTTCGGAAACGAAATCGGACTTAATTATCGACTACAACCGAACATCGAAAAAACTCGAAACTTGCGAATATAATTTTGAATATACTCTTAATAATATAAATAGACCTTCTTGTCTAAATAACTTCTACTTAATCCTTATAACTTATCAACCAAATCATATAAGTCACATAAAATACTTAGGCAATTTATAACATTTACTCGACTAACTCAATTTAATGAAAAATGATTCCGATTTAACTTTAATGTCGAGCCAACTGAATTGTTTCTAACTAAACTGGTCATTACATCAACTTGATGAATTTAAACACTTAGAAAAATTCTAAGTATTTAATACTAAGGCTCGACTATAAATTAGGATTTCTCGGCACGGTTAACTTGAACCGAGCTTAATTTACTTCTAAGGCCAACCTTTGCTTAATTTTACTTCCAAATTAATGGATTGATCTTGCCCTTATAATGACAAATAAAATTCTAAGAGATTTATTAAGGCTTGGAAATATAAAAGATCATTATTAATAAAAGTAAAATAGTTCTAACTTAGAACTGAAATAATTACTTTTATTAATTACTGAATGGGATATTACACTAAGGCTCAGCTATGACTTGGAAAAATATACTCGGAATGAATCTAGGGTTCGAAGCCGGTAAATTCTCGAGTCGATTAGATATCAATTATCAATCCAAATTAATGGATTTATCCTGACCTTAACCTGACATAGAAAAATTCCAAAGGATGATCTATCAAACTTAGGAGTTAATTGAGCATTTAGCATATAAAATATAACTCGAAATTTCTGAAAATTACAGATTTCACTTATAGTCGAGCAGTGAAACCGTTCTTAATATGATTACAGATTTGGGGCGTTACAATAAGTATTAAGAAAAGTGAACTATCATTAGCAAGTTAGTGGGAGTATGGACATTTGATTATTTTAATGAGCATGTGTAGAGTTTGTCCCCCATTCACCTTGGTGCTTGTACTAGTATTGACCGGACTTGTTTCCCTGCCAAGATGCTCTGAAATCCACCCAAATTGTCCACAAAAATTGTGCAAGACCACCCTCCAAAGTCCCATG
The DNA here is from genome assembly GCA_008636005.1 of Striga asiatica. Taxonomy (NCBI): domain Eukaryota; kingdom Viridiplantae; phylum Streptophyta; class Magnoliopsida; order Lamiales; family Orobanchaceae; genus Striga; species Striga asiatica. The sequence continues at coordinate 73,115 of BKCP01008393.1, forward strand.
TGCTTTGAGAAGAGAAGTGGCACTAACGTCTCCCATTATGCCACCTTGGTTCATCCGCCCCTTAATGCTCTTATAAGACCACCTTCCCAGCTGAGTGTAGGACCTTGGACACTTAGTATTTTCGCTCAAAACACCTAGCAAAAATAGAGAGAAGGCCGAGAGCTCACCCTGCTCCACCGCGCGCGCGCACAAGCCCGGGGAAGAAGGAGACCGAGTTACAGCTAGTTCTAGTCGAGTTCTCTTAGGCCTTATCATTTTCCAAGTGTTTCATGGATTTTTATAAGTCTTGTGAGTCCATCCCTTGCAGCCATTAGCAACCAAGTCCGGCTTTTGTCCTCCAAGCTGCGAGTAGACCCGAGTATAGGCCCTAGAGCTCATTTACGTTATTTTGTGAAGGTTAGCTCATGCCTCCCAATTTTTATAGTCATTTCATGATATTTTAAGATTTATCATGAAGAGAAATCTATGCATGCACATGCTTTAGTAGGAGTTTCGAATTTTTGAAATTAAGAGGCTTCATTTCAAATTTTTAGTTGCATGCATGTTTGAGCCGAGTTTGATAGCTTAATCCTTCTTATAAATCATGTCTATGATGGTGTACAAAGTTGAGCATGTTTTGAGTTCATGTCCTTGGTCATCTAGCATGTGAAATTGAGCTTATTTTCACTCCCGAGCCTCATTATGTTGCATGCGAGTATATGCCATCTTTTCAGCCTTATAAATCATGTTTTGCATTGATAAGTACTCGGCATTTATCATATGCTTAAGATTGAGTAGTTGGTTCGGTGACTTAGGGTTCGTACGAGCCATATATGCCATGCCGGACCATGTTGATATCTACCCGAGGTCTCCTAGTTTTTCTTATGATATTTATGCCTCTACTATCATGTTAAGTCAAATTATGTTTGTTGTCACCGGAAAAGTTACCGGATGACCGGTAAGGACCGGCCATGGTCACTGGCCGCGCATGTAGCACGCGCCGTGCCCAACTCGCGCCCTTCAGAGGCTAAGTTTGGCCAGTCAGTGCCCGGCCCCGTGACTGTCCGTGCATTCAGAGGCTAATTTTTCCAATTAGTGCCCAGACCCCGTGTCTTTAGAGGATAAGTTTACCCGGCCCTATGCCCACGCCCTATAGGCGCGACGCACAGCAGCCAAGTGCACGCGACCGTGCCCGGCAATGCGAGTCCGTGTCAGCATGCGTTGTATCGACACTAGTCGTGCCCAGCCCGTATGCATAGTGCCCGGTAGCGTCGTGCTAGTCCCAGCGCAGGAGGTCTCACGCCAGAGCCTCGTGTCGTGCCCGAGGTCAGCCCTAGTCGGGTCAGCCAAGTTCAGTCGGCCTTGGGTCGTGCCCAGCAGCACGCCCGAGTGGCTCCAGCCGCTCCCGTGCCATTCCGAGTAGTGTCTGGTCGGGTTTGTCCCGAGTCCAGCCGTGTCAGTGTCGTGCCAACCGCACGCCAGAGCCTTAGTTGACTTCGGTCGTGCCCAGCAGCACCTGCCCGTTTCAGTAGTCTCTGGTTGTGCCTGTCCGCGCCCAACAGTGCCCAGGACCGCGCCCAGTCGCAGCAGCCGTGGCAGCGCCGCGCTAGGGCACCAGCAGGCCCGGCGCGGGACCGAGTCCAGTCAGCCCGAGCCAGCGCCCGACTTCCCAGTTCGCAGCGAACCAGTGGTCCGGCCAGTCAGTGAACTGGTCGGTTCGTCCGGTGGTTCGAGTCCATATTGGTTCGTGATTTTCGGTCCGAGTTTCATTCCGAAATTTTAGTAATTTTTTGAGCCAAACCAGTCCAGGTTAAGTGATTAGATAGAACCGAGCATCTTAGCATATTATTTTGCATTCCGAGCATAAACATAGCATTTATTTTCTTATATGTTTATGTAGCCTAAGGAGAGTCGATCCTCCGACAGCTACTTTAGATTTCAAGCACTTGAAACAAAAATTTTCAGCATATCAGGTGGGAGCCCGTACAGGGTGTTACATTGCACATTTCAGTTATCGTGTATGTGAGTAAATTATTTACCCGAACGGTGGAAGTATCCCGTTTGTGGTTCAGTTATATCTCCCAGGTGAGAGGCCGAAGAAAGGGCCTTCCTATTCCACCTTGTACCCGATAAGGGTCGAGGTAAGGGCCTTCAGTTTTATGGGGTGATGTGCACATGAGCGGCCAAGGCCGACAAGGGTCTTTGAGACCACAGATTTCAGTTTCAGCTTTTATATATTTAAGTCATGATATGTTATTATGGATGTTTTCTAATTCAGTACATGTCAGTATGGGGTCATGTTCCACATCATCATTAATATATATACCATGTTTGAGGTATGTTCGAGGCAGTTATATCTTCCAGGTGAGAGGCCGAAGCAAGGGCCTTCCTATTCCATCTTGTACCCGATAAGGGGCCGAGGGCCTTATCAGTTTTATCGGGTGATGTGCACATGAGCGGCCAAGGCCAACAAGGGTCTTTTTTACCACAGTTAAAGTTTAAGAAAAGTTTACAGTACAACACAGTTTATTATTCATATGCTGCTTTTAAGTTTATGTTTACAGTTAAGATTATTACAGTTCCATTTTTCCCACGAGCATGCAAACATGTTCACACTCCCACAGTTTTTCCTATTTTGGGTGACGGATTCCAGCGTGCCGGGTGAGCAGACGTGGAAAGGGTGGTCATGAGCAGAGGACATTTTTACACAAATTTTATGTCCTAAATTCATGAGCATGTATTTATATGTATGCGTGTGTTATGTATGTTTTCAGTTTAAAGCTTCCGCTAAAGCAGACAGTGCGAGACAGTTAGACTGCATGTGTGGTTCCATTATCTCCATAGTGGATTGATTTGGTTGCATGTTTTATTATGTCTACATGAGTAAGATAAGAAAGTTTTCGTATAATCCCACAAGTAAGAAAGTATTTTCAAAAACCAAGCTCGCATTCTTTCGAAAATAAAATAGAAAAATTTTATTCTGATTTTCAGTATTTAAAGCTAAGTAAGGTGGGGTGTTATAGCTTGGCATCAGAGCGCGGTTAGTGTTTCTATATACTTTAAAAGTTTAGAAAAGAATGACCACGCTACGCTCACTTTCGCACTGACTCCGAGGTAAGCCACCTAAGCCAAGTTTTAAGTTTTGCAAGTGCTTATTCAAGTTCAAGTATGGGTCCTAGATAACTATCCTTCTATAAAAAAGAGAACTCTAGAAAGAGAACTCTAGAAAGTTGAGCTGAGACTAAGAATTCTAGACAGAACTCTAGAACAGCTAAGTCCAAGGACTCTAGCCTAAGTCAAACTCCAGTTTGAATCAGAACTCTAGACTAAGTCAGAACTCTAGACTAAGTTAGAACTCTAGCCAGAACTAAGAAGAGTTAAGTACACCGGAACTCTAGCCAAGCTAGGTGTTTTCGGTTTCATCAAACATTTCAAGTATAGTATAGCTATTTCTTAATTGGCTATACTGTTCTCGTCAAAAAGTTGGTGACTATTCAGAGTGCTGTCTCATAGAGCTCCGAACCCACCCGTCGAGCGGGAGCAGGCTCTAGTCGTGGGCCAACTCCGAGGATTGATGGAACGACTACTAGCGTATGAGGACGAATGATGAGTATGATCAGATAAATTGGGACCAACACTGAGAGATTCTGGAAGCCAAGTTTTCAATCGCGTTTTAATCGCGGAAGATGAAGCAAGAGTCCAGTGCCTTCCAGCATAAGGCCACTCGGTAGAGGAATACGAGCGCAAATTCGCTAATAAGAGCACTTTTGCTCGTCACCTCATAGACACCAAGGAAAAGAAAGCATCCCCTTATCCGAGGCAGAACCTTAGACGTAGACCCGTTTGTGATCGAGATGAAGGACTTCGACATAATTCTCGGGATGGATTAGTTGACGAGGTGCCGTGCAGACATCAGGTGTCGCGACAGGGAGGTGACACTGCATTTACCCGAGAGAGATCGCATCACGTTCTTCGGGAAGAAGGCCCAAACTTTACCGAGTGTTATTTCCATGGCGAAAGCGACGAAGTATTTGCAGAGAGAGAATTGTCAGGGATTCCTTGTCAACATCGTTGGGGAGGCGTCGGGGAAGCTGACAACCAGAGATATGCCTATCATTCATGTTTTCGTGGACGTTTTCCCGGAACAGTTCTCGGGAGGACCATCTAACCGTCAGGTGGAGTTCACAATCAATTTAGTCCACGGAGCGTGACCAGTGTCGAAAGCGCCGTATCGCTTGGCGCTGAAGGAGCTTCAAGAGTTGAAAGCTCAAATTCAAGAACTGTTGAGTCTCAGTTTCATCCGACCGAGGGTATCACCTTGGGGAGCACTCGTCCTCTTTGTCAAGAAGAAGGATGGGTCTATGTGAATGTGCATCGACTACCGAAAATTGAACCAGGTGACGATGAAGAACAAGTATCCACTCCCCATGATAGAGGACTTATTTGACCAGCTGAAGGGTGCCAGTGTGTTTTCAAAGATAAATCTTCGATCTAGCTACCATCAGCTGAAGATTAAGGAGGCTGACGTAGCTAAAACTACTTTCAGAACGAGATACGGCCACTATAAATTCGTGGTGATGTCGTTGGCTTAAGCAATGTGCTTGCGGTATTCATGAATCTCATGAACCGTGTCTTCCATCCCTTCTTAGACCGATTTGTTATCATCTTCATTGATGATATTTTGGTCTATTCCAGTAGCCCAGAGCAACATGTGGAGCACTTAACTGTATTGGAGCAGCCGTCACAAAGTGAGATGTTGCCGAGTTTGTAGAAAAGTGCTTGGTATGTCAGAAAGTGAAAGCCGAGCATAAGTCCCACCGAGACTGTTACAACCTTTAAAGATCCCGCAGTGGAAGTGAGAGAAACTGACCATGGACTTTGTCACCAGGTTACCGATGTCGTCTGAGCATCACGATGCGGTGTGGGTAGTAGTGGACTAACCGACGAAGTCGGCCCACTTTTTGCCCGTTAGCATGAACATGTCCAAGGAACAGTTACCCGAGACGTACCTTCGTGGAATCGTTCGACTTCACGACATTCCTGCCGAGATTATATCAGATCAAGATCCCCGATTTACCGGCCATTTCTAGGAGAGTCTGAACGAGTCCATGGGGACGAAGTTGAGTTTTAGCTCCGCATATCACCCACAGACCAACGGTCGAAACTGACCATCTAAACGGTTGAGGACATGCTTCGAGCTTGTGCCCTAGAGCGAGGTAGTTCGTGGGAAAAGTTGTTACCCACTATGGAGTTCGCCTACAATAACAGCTATAACTCGTCGATCAAGATGGCGCCGTATGTAGCTTTGTATGAGCGCAAGTGCCACTCACCCCTTTATTGGGATGAAGTCGGCGAGAATCAGGTTCTCGGTCCCAAGTTGATCTAGGACATAGTGCAGCCAAGATCCGAGCGAGGCTTAGAGAGGCGCATGACAGAAACAAAGACTACGTTAACAAGCATATAAGCGAGCTTATGTGTAGGAAGGAGATAAAGTGTTCCTGAGAGTCACGCCAATGAAGCGCGTTGTACGTTTCGAGAAGAAGGGAAAATTACAGCCCTGTTTTATAGGGCCTTTTAACATTCTCGAGCAAGTTGGCATAACAACCTACCGTCTTGAGTTGCCCCCAGAACACGCGGGTGTACATAACATCTTCTACGTTTCGATGTTGAGAAGGTACATGTACGACCAGAGGCATACAAAGTGAACTTTGGCGAGTAAGAAGGTCGGGCAGGACCTGACATATGATGAGCAGCCAGTAACAATCCTGGACTGAAAGGTTCGGCGACTAAGAAACAGAGATATAGAGCTCGTGAAAGTTTGCTGGAGTCACCAAGACAAGTTGGAAGCCACATGAGAGAGAGAGGCCTAGATCAGAAATAGATATTTAGATCAGTTATTTAGAGATATGCATGTAAAAAAAGTTTAGGACCTGAACGGTTGAGTATCTCCCATTCTTGGTTGAGTTGTCATGACCTGGGTTTAGGGGAAGTTGTTTCCACCCTGGCTTATGCAAGCGTATACCTAGATGAGTTATGTATACATAGATTTAAGTTTTTCCCAAGGGCAATGACCTCTAAGTGGTCCTTACAGTTACTTATCGCCTGAGTTGATAGGCCAATGCCCTCCCCAGGTTCCAGAGTGGCCAATGCCACTCGGAGTCTACACATGATTTCCCGGTCAAGACCGGACGGTGTAGTTGCCAAATTCAAGATCAGTTATGTTGCCAGATATCCAGATTTTCAGTTTTTAGAGTTCAGTTGTACTTACGTACATTTATTTTGTACGTTTGTATATAGTTGAGGAATAAGTTCTGACTTAGTACCCTAGTTCTATACTTTTGCGGACGGAAATATTTTAAGGAGATAGGTTGTAACGCCTCGATCAGTTATAATATTAGAACAAGTTTCACTTGCTCGACTATAAACTGAAATCGGTATTTTCGGATTTTCCCGAGATATTTTATTTCGGGGAATTTATATGCTAAGTGCTCCGTTATATAGTAAGTATGTAAATTATTCCTTGCAATTTTCTTCTTCATGTTAAGGCCAAGATCAATCCATTAATTTGGATTTATAAGTGATCACCATTCGGCCCTAGAGATTAATTGGCCTCGAGCCCAACTCTCGCTCCGTGTATAGCCGAGCCTTGGTAGTGTGACACTTAGAATTTTTTTTAAGTGTTGTGAAGTGCCAAGGTCGGCCCTAGCCCTAGCCCAAGCATTCCCTTGGCCCTAGCAAAGGCCACGAGTTCGGCCGTGCGTGCCTAGCCCATCCGCGCCGCGAGCTCGTGTCCATCTAGTGCAAGGTTGTGCCCAAGTCATGGCCAAGCTTTGCCTAAATTTTTCTAAGTCTTTTAGAACAAGAGGAAGCTTTATACCCGACCCATGCAAGGAGGACGCGAGCATCCCGCGAAGACCTGCGCTCAGCCCAGCAGGCCGCGCCTAGGCCTCTCGCGCCAGGCCGTGTACAGCCCAACTTTCGAGCCCTATTACATGAGTTGTGGCCCATTTCCTTCAAGACCCAAGTGCTGCGTGTATTAAGGAGTTAATGAGGATTAATTCAAGCTAAGATGGCCCAAATAAAGAATTAAAGAAGGTCAACTATCATTAGCAAGTTAGTGGGAGTATGAACATTTGATTATTTTAATGAGCATGTGTAGAGTTTGTCCCCCATTCACCTTGGTGCTTGTAACAGTATTGACCAGACATGTTCCCCTGCAAAGATGCTCTAAAATCCACCCAAATTGTCCACAAATCGTGCAAGACCACCCTCCAAAGTCCCATGTGCTTTGAGAAGAGAAATAGCACTAAGTCTCCCATTATACCACCTTGGTTCATCCGCCCCTTAATGCTCTTATAACACCACCTTCCCAGCTAAGTTTAGGACCTTGGACACTTAGTATTTTCGCTCAACACACTCAGCAAAAATAGAGAGAAGGCCGAGAGCTCACCCTGCTCCACCACGCGCGCGCACAAGCCCGGGGAAGAAGGAAACTGAGTTACAGCTAGTTCTAGCCGAGTTCTCTTTGGGCCTATCATTTTCCAAGTGTTTCTTAGATTTTTATAAGTCTTGTGAGTCCATCCGCTGGAGCCATTAGCAACCAAGTCCGGCCCTAGTCCTCCAAGCCGCGAGTAGACCCGAGTACAGGTCCTAGAGCTCATTTTCGTTCTTTGGTGAAGGTTAGCTCGTGCCTCGCAATTTTTATTGTCATTTCATGATATTTTAGGATTTATCATGAAGAGATATCCATGCATGCACATGCTTTAATATGAGTTTCGAGTTTTTGAAGTTAAGAGGCTTAATTTTGAATTTTAATTGCATGCATGGTTGAGCCGAGTTTGATAGCTTAATCCTCCTTATAAATCATGTCTATGATGGTGTAAAAAGTTGAGCATGTTTTGAGTTCATGTGCTTGGTCATCTAGTATGTGAAATTGAGCTTATTTTCACTCCCGAGCCTCATTATGTTGCATGCGAGTATACGCCATCTTTTCAGCATTATAAATCGTATTTTGCATTGACAAGTACTCGGCATTTATCATATGCATAAGATTGTGTAATAGCCCACTTCTGTATTAATAAAATGACAGTTTTTAGTTCCAAGTTGAACTATTTCTTTTTATTAATACTGCTCGTCTTGAGTTCCGAGCCCAGTTATCTGCTATTCAATCTCAGTTATTAATTCCAGTCCATTTATTTTTAGTAATGGATTTTATTCAGTCGGAATTAATTATCCCAGTTGACGAATAATCGAAACCAAGTATGTTCCGATAGATCGTCCAAGTCAAGCCGTGTCCGGAACCGAGTATGTTCGGTCGCGAGTATCGCGCCTAGTTCGCGCCCAGTCGAGTCTCGTGCCCTAGCTGTGCCGAGTCATGTTCGAGCCATAGTTGTGCTTATAGCCTTACTTAGAATATTTTCTAAGTATGAGTCGATCATTTTATTGAGCCATAGACAGCATTCCCTCGGTCGATTATGCCGCACCTAGCTCGTGCGTGGCCCCAAGATCACTCGCGCCTAGGGTTCACGAGTTTGGGTCAAAGTCGTGCCAAGAACAGCACCTAGTCATGGCCGTGCACTCATTGGATTTTTCCTAAGTGTTATGCCATGTAACTCAGCCCTTAGAGTGCTTCATTCTCGGCCCAAAGACCATGTGCACCCAGCCCATGCCCCTCGCGCCTTAGTGCCGCGTGTGTGCGCCTCATGTCGCGCCGAATAGGCCCTAGTTATGGCTGGGTATTCTCGAGAATTTTTCTAAGTGTTGGAACACTTAAGTTTCAGCCTATATCAGCCATGTATTAGTATTCTTCTCAGCCCAAAGGAAATGCCGAGCCCACGCCTCACGCGTGCCCAGCTAGCCGCGCGTACAAGCCTCGCGCGAGTGGATGTGCGAGCCCAATCCTTGGCCCATGGTGATTAATTCCGAGCTTAAGTTCAATGGCCCATATCATGCGTGTGTTAGGGACAATTCTGGTGGCTAATTAAGCTTAAGTTGCCCTAACAATGATTAAGGAAAGTCAACAAGGGATTAAGGCTAAGTGGGTGATTGCCACATGCATTATTATAATGCCTTGTGTAAGAATGTGTCCCCCATCTTGTGGCTTTGTTTTCTCTGCCCCTCCTCATTATATAAGGACCACTTCTCAGCTGAGTTAAGGTCATTTGGCACTCCAAGTACTCAGCTTATAGAGAGAGTTAGTGAGCAAAACCGAGAGCTTGGGCCTTAGTTCATCCGCGCGCGCGAGAGGGAGCTAGAGGGGAGAGCCGCGAGTTTCACTAGTCCCAGCCGTGTCCTCTTGAGTTTTATGATTATCCAAGTACTTGGTGGATTTTTATAAGCCTCTTGAGCTCACCATTTCAGTCATTAGCAGCGAGTTTCAACCCCAAGTCCGAAGTGTCTCGAGTAGACCCGAGCTAAGGCCATTAGCACCTTTCGCGTGTTCGAGCAAGGTAAGCTCGTGCGTATCATTTTTCCAAGATTATTCATGATAAAATAGGAATTATCATGTTGAAAATGATGCCATGCATGTTCATATTATGGAGTTCTGAATTTTTGAACATGTGATCCCTAATTTCGTAAGTTCTTGTGCATGCATGATATGGCCGAGTTTGATGGCTTAAAAATCCTCAAAAATCATGGGTATGACATGGTTAAAAGATTAGCATGCTTTGAGTTCAATTGTTCGGTAAATTTGTTAAGTGAAATCGAGCCATTTTCACCTTCGAACCTAAGTATAAGTGCATGCATGTATGGACCAATGTTCTAGCCTCATTAGCCATGGTTTTTGATGCTAGTATTCGGCCCTAAGTGTTTTGATAAGTTGAGCATGTTAGTTCGGTGACCTAGGGCCCAAAGGTGCCATATAGGCCCTACCGGACCGAGCCCTCATCCACTCGAGTTGCCCTAGCATTTCTTGGCATTTTTACATGTTACTTATCATGTTGAGTTGTTTTGGGTTGGTAGTCACCGGAAAAGTTGCCGGAAGTTCGGCAAAGGATCGGCTAGGGTCACCAGCGCGTGCCGTGGCCGTGCCGCGTCGTAGAGGCCAGGCAGTGCCTCTGTCCGTGCCTGCATCTAGCACACGCGAGGCACCGCAGCCCCCAGCGCACGCGACAGTGCCCAGCAGCGCCTGTCCGTGCCAACCAGCGAGGTCTCAGCGCCAGTCGCGCCACAGCACCTCCGACAGCGCCCGGCAGTGCTGTCCCAGCGTCAGTGCACGCGTGACCTCGAGCCAGTCGCTCGTGCCACTCGGAGTCGACCTCGGGTCGTGCCAGCAGCGTACCCGAGTGTTCAGTGTCGTGCCTTAGTGAACCCGAGTCATGTTCAGAGGCCTCGGGACGTGCCTAACAGCACGCCCGAGCAGTCAGTTGGTCCAGCACGTGCCCAGCAGCACGCCCGCGTGCCCATGGTCGCACGGCAGCACCCTGAAAGCCTTAGCCGTGCCCGAGCCGCGCGAGTAGTGCCTGGCCGTGTTAGTTCTCGTGCCAGACCCACTCGGGTCGTGCCCAGCCGCACGCCCAGTGCCCAGTCAGCCCGGGTACGCGTCAGCCCCGCGCCTCTCGTATTCGGTCGTGCCCAGCAGCGCGCCAACACTCCCAGTTGACCCTCAGCTGTGCCTAGTAGCACCCGAGTGGCACCAGTTGTTCCCGTACTCGTGCGCAGCAGCGCACCAACACACCCAGTGACCTCGACCGTGCCCAGCAGCACCCGAGTGGCCCCAGTGTGCCAAGGCCGTGCCAGCCAAGGATGGCCGTGCAGGTCCGCGCCCAACAGCGCCTAGTGCCGAGGCCAGTCGCACCAGCTCGTGCCCAGCGCTGTGCCAGGGCCCCAGCAGACCCGGCACGGGACCGAGCCCGGCCAGTCCATGCAGCCCGTGACCACCCGGTCCAGAGTGAACCGACGGTTCGACCCGGTCCGGTTCAGTCAGACCCGATTCAGTTAGTGAGCGAACCAGCCGGTTTAGCCGGCGGTTCGAGTCAGTTTTGGTTCGTGATTTTTGGTACGAGTCTTATTCCGAAATGCAAGAGTTTTTCCGAGCCAAACCAGATCAGTTGAGCTTATCAATCTAATTTCTGGACTTAGAATTATTTTAGTGAACCCTTAGAGCGTTCTGTTATATCCGGATGAGTAATCTGATAGAGTAGAGCATCTTAGCATATTATTGAGCATATGACGAGCATAGTACTTAGTATATTTGTTTGCTTATATTTTTATGTAGCATGAGGAGTCAGCTACCAGCATAGCCGCACTTACCTATTTTCAAAGCAGATCAGGTGGGGACCCAGTCTGGGTTATACATTGAGTATAATAGTCGATATCACGTTCAGGTATGTATATGAGTTTTATCCGCTTGGGGTTAAGGCCGAGTTGTCCTTCCCTAAGTTCTGGTGGTGGCCCAGTTCGCCTTAAATATGCCATTAGAGTGTGCACACGGTACCGGCCAGAGTGTCTGGGAGATTACAGTTACCGGCCAGAGTATCCGATAGTTTCAGTTACTTATATATACCAATTCTGTGATATCATTATTATTATTGTTGTTTACTTTAGAATGGGTTTTTATGGAGTACAAGTGGACCGTACTCACCCCCACTTTATATTTTCAGATGGCAGGGTCGGCGGGCAGGCGTGAGTCGAGCTGTGGTGGTTGTGGTTGTGGAGATTGCACAACGAGCCGTTCCAGGGACATTTCTTATCATGTTTTGCATAACTAATATTTCCACGCATTTTCAGACTTTCCGCTATGCTTGCTTTTACTTCGAACTTGCATGACAGTACTTTCAGCCTTAAATAATTTACCCAGTTCGCCAGTACGAACGGGTCCAGGTTAATATGCATGATTCGATAAAATATAAATCTGATTTCTTTAAGTCTAAACCAGCCGCCGTTAGACCTAGTTTAAAGAAAATAGATTTTTTTAAGCAGAAAAGTTTTAGCAGCATCCCGAGATAGTTTGCAAATGATCTCGAAACTAGGTCTATCTCGGGATGCTGCTAAAACTTTTCTGCTTAAAAAAATCCATTTTCTTTAAACTAGGTCTAACGACTGGTTTAGACTTAAAGAAATCAGATTTAAATTTTATCTAATCATGCATATTAATCTGGACCCGTTCGTACTGGCGAACTGGGTAAATTATTTAAAGCTAAAAGTACTGTCATGCAAGTTCGAAGTAAAAGAAAGCATAATGGAAAGTCTGAAAATGCGTGGAAATATTAGTTATACAAAACATGATAACAAATGTCCCTGGAACAGCTCGTTGTGCCATCTCCACAACCACAACCACCACAGCTCGACTCACGCCTGCCCGCCGACCCTGCCATCTGAAAATATAAAGTGGGGGTGAGTACGGTCCACTTGTACTCCATAAAAACCCATTCTAAAGTAAACAGCAATAATAATAATGATATCATATAATTGGTATATATAAGTAACTGAAACTCCCGGACACTCTGGCCGGTAACTGTAATCTCCCGGACACTCTGGCCGGTACCGTGTGCACTCTGTGATGGCATATTTAAGGCGAACTGGGCCACCACCAGAACTTAGGGAAGGACAACTCGGCCTTAACCCCAAGCGGATAAAACTCATATACATACCTGAACGTGATATCGACTATTATACTCAATGTATAACCCAGACTGGGTCCACACCTGATCTGCTTTGAAAATAGGTAAGTGCGGCTGTGCTGGCAGCTGACTCCTCAAGCTACATAAAATTATAAGCAAACAAATATACTAAGTACTATGCTCGTCATATGCTCAATAATATGCTAAGATGCTCTACTCTGTCAGATTACTCATCCGGATATAACAGAACACTCTAAGGGTTCACTAAAATAATTCTAAGTCCGGAAATTAGACTGATAGGCTCAACTGTTCTGGTTTGGCTAGGAAAAACTCTTAAATTTCGGAATAAGACTCGGACCGAAAATCACGAACCAAAACTGACTCGAACCGCCGGCTAAACCGGCCGGTTCACTCACTAACTGAACTGGGTCGGGCTGGACCGGACCGGGACAGACCGTCGGTTCACTCTGGACCGGGTGGTCACGCGAGCTGGTGCGACTGGCCTCGGCACTAGGCGCTGCTGGGCGCAGACAGGCACGGCCAAGCTTGGCTGGCACGACCTTGGCACACTAGGGCCACTCGGGTGCTGCTGGGCACGGCCGAGGTCACTGGGTGTGTTGGTGTGCTGCTGCGCACGAGTACGGGCACAACTGGTGCCACTCGGGTGCTACTAGGCACAACCGAGGGTCAACTGGGAGTGTTGGCGAGCTGCTGGGCACGACCGAACATGAGGGACTCGGGGCTGACACGTACCCGGGCTGACTGGGCACTGGGCGTGCGGCTGGGCACGACCCGAGTGCGTCTGGCACGAGAACTGACACGACCAGGCACTACTCGCGCGGCTCGGGTGCGGTTAAGACTGTCAGGGTGCTGCCGTGCGACCCTGGGCACGCGGGCGTGCTGCTGCGATCATCCCGGGCCAACTGACTACTTGGGCGTGCTGTTAGGCACGTCCCGAGGCCTCTGAACATGACTCGGGTTCAGTAAGGCATGGCACTGAACACTCGGGTGCGCTGCTGGCACGATCCGAGGTCGACTCCGCGTGGCACGAGCGACTGGCTCAAGGTCACGCGTGCACTGACGCTGGGACAGCGCTGTCGGGCGCTGTCGGAGGTGCTCTGGCGCGACTGGCACTGAGACCTCGCTGGTTGGCACGGACAGGCGCTGCTGGGCACTGTCGCGTGCGCTGGGGGCTGCGGTGCCTCGCGTGTGCTAGACGCGGGCACGGACAGAGGCACTGCCTGGCCTCTGCGACACGGCACGGCCACAGCACGCGCGACTGGCGCGGCTGGTGACCCTAGCCGGTCCTTTGCCAAACTTCCGGCAACTTTTCCGGTGACTACCAACCCAAAAGAACTCAACATGATAAGTAACATGTAAAAATGCCAAGAAATGCTAGGGCAACTCGGGTGGATGAGGGCTCGGTCCAGTAGGGCCTATATGGCACCTTTGGACCCTAGGTCACCGAACTAACATGCTCAACTTATCAAAACACTTAGGGCCGATTACTAAGCATAAAAAACCATAGCTAATGAGGCTAGAACATTGGTCCATACATGCATGCACTTATACTTAGGTTCGGAGGTAAAAATGGTTTGATTTCACTTAACAAATTGACCGAACAATTGAACTCAAAGCATGCTAATCTTTTAACCATGTCATACTCATGATTTTTGAGGATTTTTAAGCCATCAAACTCGGCCATATCATGCATGCACAAGAACTTATGAAATTAGGGCTCACATGTTCAAAAATTTGGAACTCCATAATATGAACATGCATGGCATCATTTTCAACATGATAATTCCTATTTTATCATGAATAAGCTTGGAAAAATGATAAGTACGAGCATACCTTGCTCGAACACGCGAAACGTGCTAATGGCCTTAGCTCGGGTCTACTCGTGACACTTCGGACTTGGGGCTGAAACTCGCGGCTAATGACCGAAATGGTGAGCTCAAGAGGCTTATAAGAATCCACCAAGTACTTGGATAATCATAAAACTCGAGAGAACACAGCTGGGACAAGTGAAACTCGCGGCTCTCCCCTCTAGCTCCCTCTCGCGCGCGCGGATGAACTAAGGCCCAAGCTCTCGGTTTTGCTCACTAACTCTCTCTATAAGCTGAGTACTTGGAGTGCCAAATGACCTTAACTCAGCTGAGAAGTGGTCCTTATATAATGAGGAGGGGCAGAGAAAACAAAGCCACAAGATGGGGGACACATTCTTACACAAGGCATTATAATAATGCATGTGGCAATCACCCACTTAGCCTTAATCCCTTGTTGACTTTCCTTAATCATTGTTAGGGCAACTTAAGCTTAATTAGCCACCAGAATTGTCCCTAACACACGCATGATATGGGCCATTGAACTTAAGCTCGGAATTAATCACCATGGGCCAAGGATTGGGCTCGCACATCCACTCGCGCGAGGCTTGGACGCGCGGTCTGCTGGGCACGCGTGAGGCGTGGGCTCGGCATTTCCTTTGGGCCGAGACGAATACTAATACATGGCTGATATAGGCTGAAACTTAAGTGAACACTTAGAAAAATTCTCGAGAATACCCAGCCATAACTAGGGCCTATTCGGCGCGACATGAGGCGCACACACGCGGCACTAAGGCGCGAGGGGCATGGACTTGGTGCGCATGGTCCTTGGGCCGAGAATGAAGCACTCTAAGGGTTGAGTTACATGCCATAACACTTAGGAAAAATCCAATGAGTGCACGGCCATGACTAGGTGCTGATCTTGGCACGACTTTGGCCCAAACTCCGAACCCTAGGCGTGAGTGATCTCGGGGCCACGCACGAGCTAGGTGCAGCATAATCGACCGAGGGAATGCTGTCTAAGGCTCAATAAAATGATCGACTCATACTTAGAAAATATTCTAAGTAAGGCTATGAGCACAACTAGGGCTCAAACAAGACTCGGCACAGCTAGGGCACGAGACTCGACTGGGCGCGAACTAGGCGCGATACTCGCGACCGAACATACTCGGTTCCGGACACGGCTTGACTTGGACGATCTATCGGAACATACTTGGTTTCGATTATTCGTCAACTGGGATAATTAATTCCGACTGAATAAAATCCATTGCTAAAAATAAATGGACTGGAATTAATAACTGAGATTGAATAGCAGATAACTAGGCTCGGAACTCAAGACGAGCAGTATTAATAAAAAGAAATAGTTCAACTTGGAACTAAAAACTTGTTAGAGTAGGGTACCCGGCGTTCCAATCTAATTGGACGTATTCTACTTGTAAATACAGTCTATTGGAATTATATTATGAATAAGGC
>BKCP01008404.1:0-33586 GCA_008636005.1 Striga asiatica
GGTAGAGAAGGATTTGGATGCTCAACGCAGGAAAGCCGAACTACTGAAATCACAAGCAGAGGGTTCCTTAGCTGAAAAGCTCCAGCTGGAGCTAAGGGAATATAAGGAAATTCTTAAATGCACTGTTTGCCTTGATAGAAGAAAAGAGGTATGTTTCATTTTTAAGTGGTCTCAAGAAGGTGTAATATAATATCCATGGTTCATTTTGAAGTGGTCTTAAGAAGGTGTAATATAATATCCATGGTTCGCCGTAATCTAGGAGAATCCTGTGCAGTTATATGAGAAATTAGGAAAAAATCGTTGAATCCCGTCACCGTAAGTGCCCAGTTTGTGCAGCGAGTTTCGGGGCTAATCATGTCAAACATGTATACATCTGATTAGGAAATGTACCATGAATGCTTGGGTCCTAGATGATGTTTTACATGCACAATATACTTTTTTTATCCATTCATTTTTTTAATTTTTTTCGAATGTACTAGTACAATACCCGTGTACTAGGTGGAATAAAAAGATTTGCTTTTAGGGTTGAACTTTAATACACCTTTGTGGTACTGTTTGTTTGGGATTGATTGTTAAGTGGATATTTATATTTTGGTTTTTGACGCACCTTCTTCAATATTGTGTTCAAACAAAAAATAAAAAATAAAAAATTAACGCTTTTGATTTTTGGCTTGCTTATTCATTAGCTTTGGTACTTTCAGGAGACTTTGAGAAAAGCTGAAGAGATTTTCGGGATGAATAATAAAGACCTCTACATATCATTTTAGGGGTTGTTAAACCGCAACATGCATTAGGAAGTGCATTACAAGTGAAGTTTGTGCTTCAGTCTCTAGGTTATGAGGTTTCCTGTAGAGTGACTCGGTGTACGCTTCATTATTTGACCTTTAAACATGGATATGTGAACACTGTTGATTGATATTTTGTTTTAAGAAATGGTTGATTTTAGAAATTCCTTGCAAAAAATATTCAAAATTTGTGCAAAGTTCTATTGTTGGGACTTTAGATGGCACTAATGTATGGTACCTATGTAAATAATGACATTTGTTGTAGTGTCATCTTTTGTTGTTGCTACAAACATAATGCCTTTATATTAACCTTTCAAATGGGTACATCAATCACCATCATAGGGCGACAACAATTAGTGAATTCGTTGGAAGTATGTAAGGCAATGAATGCGTATATGAACACAACATTGTCATTTGTCTCATAGCATGTGGTGTTTCTAGGATTTCCTCTCATCAACATATGAAAATATCCANTACGCGACATTATGAGACTTTTGTGCTTTATTGTATTTGACTTGGTGTACTATTATCACGCTCCTGGTCACTCATTATATACCTCTAGCGGCTGAGCGACTGAGGTAGAGCATACATGTATGATTGTTGAATTTACATATTTTCCAATTGACATATTTTTGACATGACAATGTAAAAAAAGAACATGTCTTATACATGCGTCAATGTCTTACATAATAAAACAAATAAAATTTGAACCAGAACCAACTTCTTGGATTGATTTCTGGATCCATAAATGATTCAAAATTCGTTTTTGGGATTTCTGAGATTTCAGGGGACCAGAAATCGTTTCTTGGTCCAGAAACCATTTCTGGGATTTCTGGCATTTCTGGGACCAGAAACGATTTCTGCGATCAGAAATCATTTCTTGAATTTCTGGGACGGAAATCGATTTCTGGTCCCAAAAATCGTTTTTCGGATTTTTGGGATTTCTGGGGTCCATAAACGATTTCTGGGCTCCAGAANCTGATCCCAGAAACAATTTCTGGGGTCCAGAAATGATGTCTGGTGTACGAAAAATGATTTCTGGGGTCCAGAAACAATTTCTGGAACCAGAAATCGGTTCTGGGGTCCAGAAACAATTTCTGAAATCAGAAATCGTTTCTGGAACCCAGAAATCGTTTCTCTACTCCAGAATCGATTTCTGGTTCAAGAAATCGTTTCTTGACCCCAGAAATGATTTCTGATCCCAGAAATCCAAAATTCCCAGAAATGATTTCTGGTAGCAGAAACGATTTCGGGGGTTCAGAAATGATTTCCGGGGTCCAGAAACGATTTCTGATTCCAGAAATGGTAAAATCCCATAAACGATTTCCGGGGCCCAGAAACGATTTCTGGGGCCCAGAAATCGTTTCTGGGGCCCAGAAATAGTTTCTGGACACCAGAAACAGATTTCTGTACCCCAGAAATTGACGATTCTTTTTTTTTTTTTCACTATCTTCATTTTACAGCGATTTTCTTCAAAAAATTGAGTGTACGAAATTGACCCATTAGAAAAACATGAACAATTGTAAACATACCTTTATGCCAATAACTTTCCGAGATTTTCACGTAATGAACCGGATTTTTTAGATATGAAGAAANATAGAGAGAAATATTATAGAGGGAAAAGAGATGAGAGAGAGATTAGATTGAGGAAGAGAGAAGAGAGAAATTTTTCACGTAATGTACCTTTTGAGTGTGTGAATTGATATTTGAGAGAGAAAGTATTTATGATTTGTTTTTAAGAAATTAGTTAGTAAGGGTAATATGGTACTTTTAAGTGCCAAAATGGCTAAAAAAGATGTTTTTCTAACATCATGGCTAAAATTTGTGTTTTCTATTTCTTTTAGGCTAAAAAAAAAATTCTCTGAAAAAAGAATCATCAGAAGGACGTCACTGAAGTTTATAACAATAGTACTCTCTCGCAGACACAAAACACGGGTCATCCGATCGCATTTAACACCCAAAGACGTAAAAGCAAATTGATTATTTATTGTTCTCATACAGGTTCTAAAAAGTTGTGCCTCAGATGTCCGCGAGAACAGAAGTTCGGCAACGCATCGCATGCGTCCCTAATCTAATTTTACCTTGAGAACAGCAGAATTTTGGAGTCTCAAACTGCAGCCTCCTAGCGCTACAGTAATTGCAAGAGCGCTGCACACGCAGAGTTGCAGTGGCCCACAGGATCGCAACTAAAGCCTTGGCTAACGGCAGCAGGCGCACTGTACATGGACGCAGAAGACTCAGCAACCCTCTGTTTTTTACACTAATAATAAGTATCAGCCATATATATAATAATAAGTTTACACCAAATAATAATCACTACACTAAAAATGAATGAAACAATTAGTAATTGTGACTCGGTAAAATTATATTAGTAACCCTACAAATTAGTTATAACGTTTGGTAATTTTTGACAATTTAATTCTTTTCACGAAATACTCTCCTTTTAATAGAGTTTATTATTTACTAAACATGTGTCAAGTATTTACTAAAATATTACGAATTTACTAAAATATTAACTAAGATATAAGAGAAATTTTAATTTATAATGTAAGTGATAGAAAATAAATTTCTTGTGTTAATCTGGTTCGTCCAACAATTTACCACATATTTTTTTTCTACTATAAATAAATTTGTTAAATAATTATGTGTATTATGTTGAAAAGAATTTTGGTAATTTTTATTCATATTGATTATTTTAATATTAAAAATATAAAATATAATTTTTAATCATCTAACAAATTTATTTATAGTAGAAAAAAATATGATACTCCCAGATTTTTTTGCTACTATTTTTAGTAAATAGTTATTCTCTTTATATATATGATAGATAGATATATTTATCTTAGAAGTAATTTGATTTGATTTCTTTCTTTTAATTCTCCTCCATAATTTTTGTACAACGCATATGAATATATCTGTTTACTACAAATATTAACAATTTGACTTTGATGGGGCAGAATAATTATAATTTTTGTACAACACGAGCATTGAAATGCGACCAAGTTCTAGGAATTTGGCCTAATCTTTCACATTTGAAAATGACTTCTCAAATTAGAGATTCAAAACTCAAAAGACTCAGTTGTAGCATCATATTCTGGTTGAGCCTTTCTTGAGCACTGTAGGATGAAGCACATGCCCAGATAAAAGTCAGACGAACCTAATACAATGCTCATCTTTATGTGAAGAAAGCATTACAAACGAGTGGTCATTTTTTGCGCAAGTAAGACAGGCGTGTCGAAAATATCAAACAGGTTAAGAAAGCATGTTAACTTTTGTAGAAATTTCAATCCAGTTGATTTCGGTTCATATTGTGAAGTGAAATATGTTGTATTTGCACAAAGCCAGTCTTTTTCCTTCGGCTACAGCTGATGTGGCAAATGCTGGTAACTCTCGTGTTGTTGATAGCCAGTTGATACGCTTGGTAAGCAGCTTCCCTTTGACTGCTCACCCATATAAGAATCAATTTGAATGGGAGAATGACCGATTTTGATATTGTTTGTTTTTTATATTGGACAAAGCTTAATTGCTAGCTTGGTAGAATGACCGATTTTGATATTGTTTGTGTTTGGTCATATGTTGTATTTGTGATGACCTTCTGAGGACACGATGTTCTGAATGCCTTTTTTAGCCCCTGAAAGGAAATTTTGGTCATATGTTGTATTCGTAATTTATAATTTCTTACTTTTGTTAGTGATAATTGTAAAGAAAAAAAAATGTGAGAGAAAATGAAAAAAAGTTAGTGTCCAATGAAGTGTTTGTATACAAATATATCCACTCAAAATGAGTTTTTTTGTCAATTAGAGTTAATTTTGAAAAAAATTGTATGATTAATTGTTTGTGATATTTTGATTTTATGTTAAAAAAATATATAAAATAAATTCATTAAAATTGATTTGATGTAAAAGTGGGAAATAAATTATTTGAAGTGATAGTTAAAATTATGTGAGTAGAAGATTAATAAATTAAAGTTGATGTTATGGATAAGAATAATTAGTTAGTATTATTTAATTATATTGATAATATTGAAAATAGTGAAATTGAGTTAAAGTTTGAATATAAATTAAGTAAAAATCGAGTGTGTTTGTATACAAACAATCAAACACCCCCTTATTAATAAGGGGGTCGAAATTTTTGTCTATGCATCAACCCTCAATTAATATTCATTTTTACTAGAATAATCCTTCATTATATATTAATAGAAAGATTTTTTTAGCTATATTAATCCAAAGCATCACTAAGTTATGTGTCAACTCCCGGTAGTTCGTAATCATGTTTTATCGCATTTTTGGTGTTCCATATGTGTCAAGTGTCAACTACCGGTGTTTTTTTTTTTTAGAAAACAATAGGATATATAAATAAAACACGTGTGCACATCTAAAAATCAGCTAGAATTAATCAAATAGCCATCCATCAAAATCTAATGAAAGTGAGAGAACTATACAAGTATACCCTATAACTAACCACGGTAACGCAGTAACAATACCAGCTCCCACCCACTGGTGCAGAATAAAAAACATCTAAAAAGAAGAATAAGCCAAAACCAAATTGATTCTTTGTACAACTCATAAGTTGTTTCTAATAATTTGTACAAACAAAATTATATACAAGTACTTTCAACATATAAATATGCTATTTATGCATCATGATTAAACACTATCATATATTTACGTAGTCAATCAATGTCGAACAATTTCATCTTATGTGCGAGATCGAAAGGTAGGATTCTCACCCCTTAATTATCACGATCTATCTGCAAGGAGAATAAAAAATAGTGAAGATGGGCAAACAAATATTACTTTATCAAGTAGTCCATCATAGTTTCCTACACGTTCACACATACGCCGAAGTTGTTCACCTCAAAACCTAGTCGCCAATGCTTCTTTAAGGCCCTACATATTTTTATTAGATGTAACCATAAATATACGTATCACAATTCCAAAACAAAAAGGTTCCTAAACTTATAAAAAAAAAAGACGGGGCGCAAAAATGATGCTTTGAGATCCTGTACCTCGATAGAGGGTGGAACATCAACATTAATAACTGGCTGCATCATCTCTATTAATCGCTTCACACAACTTGCTGCAAAGCCATGGACTACTCCAGTACCCCAATATGATGCTCAACATTCCCCTTTGAGAAGAAAGGTAAAATAAATGAGTATATTTAGAAATTGACACTTGATGCTTCCATCAATGTCATACCAAAATTCATCCAGCATAATGCTTTTAAGTTTTAGAGCGACATCATAAGCAAAGAGAATTGGTCGAGTGTCAAAGCATTGCCATAGGTTTCTTGTGCCACAAAAGATTAATTTTCCCAAGCACAGAACATAATTATTTGAAGCATGCAACTAGAACCATGATAAATAAAACCAACGATACAGGAAAAAATCAATACATTCATTTTACAAATGGAATATAACAATTATCACCTCACAAAGTAAATGGTGTCTGTTTAGCGTTGCAAAACGCGTCCCAATCTGACGTCTCTCCTGAGATACTCAACTCTTTCTTGGTCACTTTTTTCCATTGAGTAAGCCTCTAAGAAGGCAAGCACTTCCGGACATGGATACTTCAAACAAGAAGATGTGAGAATAAGAAAGATATATTTTATTTGAAGTACTAGGTTTGTCTCCATGAGAAAAATATTGTAACAGCAAGGAATACCTCAATATGTGCCATAACAAATGCCTTGTCAAAATCTTCATCTTTTAACAGGTTCGCAATTAGCTGACCAAGGTGGTGTACATATCAATCATCTCCAACAGCAAGCTTCAGCAGAGAAAATATTTTCCACTTGAGACTTAAGCCCTGAGATGTTTTTCACTATGCCAGACATAATCTCAACGATATCTCTCTGCATAATAGATAAGGAAAAAAGAAAAAAAAAAAGATGATTGGCTGCAAGGTCCGGAGTTTTATCAACACCAACAAGCAGATGAACTCATCTTAAGTGTTCCGGAGTTTCACTCATTTCCACCCAGGGCGGTAGAAGTATCATTCTCTTGGGCTGCATGATCACCGGCAGTCGAAGTTCCCTGTCCCACCTGATCGGCTGTGGGTAAAAACAGCATTGGCATCACATATGAGCAGATTATGCAAACGCTCGAAAAGTACGTCCCCCAGAACTGGGATTAAATTTCTCGCTGAAATAAGAAGCAACCGATCTGTTAGTACACCAAAAACAACAAAAATCTGAATTTGAAGAAACACGAAGAAGAGAAATGAGCAAAAAACTCACGAAATTTATCAACAAAATTTTTGGGGACAGTAAAATAGTTTCCAACTTCCAAACTCTCAGGTCAGCAAAACAAGAAATGACTTGCATCTACAATGCCTAATTGTTTGCATTGCAATACTTTCAAACACAAGTAAAGTTGACCAAAAGGAAAAACAATAGTAGCAAAAGAAAGAAAAATGAATAAACAATCCAAGCGTCAAATTATGTGAACCAAATATACTTATCCAACTTGGGTGACTGTAAAGAGTACTCGTGAATGAATGATACTAACTATACAGAAATGTCATAGGAATAATTACTGATCATATCCTACGTAACATGTGACGTGTCCAAAGACGAGCAAAGAAAGGAAATGAACATAATTCTTAGGAAGTACCATAAACATTTTCTTCTAGAGAAAAAGGGAAAAAAAAGTTGTTTTCAACAAATTTAGAGATGATTCATTTGGCCCCCATTTATTTACTACTGAAAATGCTTTCCGCGCTCTTATCCCAGTGTTTAATGGCATTTTCTACTCCTTTCTACAGAAACCTTATCGACCTACACATTCTGCAGAAACCAGTGGAACCCCAACAAAGGGAAAATCAGCATGGATCAGCCCAAAATAAATAAATTCAAATCAGCCCAAAAAGAATTACCTGTCCTATAGTTCGTCCACCTTTCTATCTTCGACAACTTTCAACATCGAACTCAAGTTCAAAATAGAGAGAACTTTTCGTTCATCGTGGGTATAGTGAACTCTCTTTCTTCGCCTTCATATATTTTGAGGAGCACATTTGTCACATGTTCCTGAATCTCATGTGTATTGCCTTGACAACTATATTTTGCGGCTATAGTGGAAAGTCTGTCACAACTAACTACTAACAAATAAACCCATTGGGGAGCAAACAACACAAATCGGGATTTAGAACTTAAAGCCCTTTCTACACAAGTTACTATTGGTGAGAACAGTAGAGCTTCCGAAAAAATTGTTACAAAACAAGCAAAAATGTCACAAACATTGTTATTTGTAGCACTATTTGAAACATGGCTACATAGTCTGTTTACTGCTTCTACTAAGTATTTTTTGCTATGAAATTTGTCATCTCCTAATCCCGAATAGTTATAGTCCAAGTGAAGTAATGTAAAATTTTTTATAGTTGCTTTTGTTTGGTTTTTCGTATCTTTCAATTACATACGCTGCGTAGGCGTTTCGTCTCGACAACATATAACATACAAATCTGCTCCTCGAAAAATAATTAGAACCTTAGAACCTCCTTTTTCCTCATAGATCAAATTAATCCCAAAATATAAACTTTGCCTCGTTTCATGGTTTAGGATACAAAAGGAATGTATGACAGGGAGCTTAATTCGAGTTAAGAAAATTCGATAACTTAAGTTGTGAAAATGTAATTCATATCTTTCACGAAAATGTGGAAAGTAACATTCTTCTCCTCTCGTCGTCCATACCAATCTACACAAGTAGAAAAATATTAATAAATATCTTTTAGAACCCATCATGTACGTATGAAGGAAAAAAACAAAAATTTAAGTCCTTTTTTCTCCAAGAACCCTAAATGAAGGTTTTGAAAAATAAAACACAAATTAAGGTTCTCCTTGTAAAGGGACTTCAATTTTGTTTTTTTCAAACTCTTAATTAGGATTCTTAGAGAAAAAGGGACTTCAATTTTTGTTTTTTTTTCCTTCCTACGTACATGATAGGCTTCTAAAAGATATTTATTATTGTTTTTCTACTTTTGTAGATTAGTATAGCCGACGGGAGGAAGAGAAAGATACTTTTTGTACACATTTTCATGAAAGTTTGGAATTACATTTTCACAACTTGGGTTATCGAAATTTTTTAACTCGAATTAAGTTGCATCTCTGTACTCACACCGATACATCCCTTTTGTATCCTAAACCAATTGAAACGGTACAAAGTTTATATTTTGGGATTAAGTTAATCTACAAGGAAAAGGAGGTTCTGATTATTTTTCGGAGAGCAAATTTGTATGTTGTTGCCTAGCCTACGCAGCGTAAGGAATTGAAAGAAACAAAAAACCAAACAAAAGGGACGGTAAAAAAATTTACGTTACTTCACTTGGACTACAGCTATTCGAGGTTAGGAGATGGCAAATTTTCTAGCGAGAAATAGTTAATAGAAGCAGTAAAAGACTATGTATCCATGTTCTAAATAGTGATACAGATAAAAAACTTGTTGACATCTTTACTTGCTTTGTAACAATTTTTTTGGAAGCTCAACGATCTCACCAATAGTAACTTGTTAGAAAGGGCTAATCACAAATTTTGTGTTGTCTGCTCCCAAATGGGTTCGTTTGTTAGTAGTTAGTTGGGACAAGCTTTCCACTATAGCCGCAAAATACAGTCGTCAAGACAATACTCTATTTTTATTTCTTTCCTGCCCTTGCAATAAGTGCCACAAAAACTAAATTATAATGCTCTCAGTAAGAAATGAGCTTGCAGTTTGGAGAGAACATAAACAGAAAAATGTAAAGTCGATCTTAGCCTCAGCAAGACAAATGGAGTACGATAAAGAAACCTATGTCTCCATATAATGAGAAGTGAGAACAGTGTAATGGTCCAAAATTTTCAACAATGATCCATATTTTTTTAAAACATACTTATATTGCCATAGTGACATGGTATATTACTAACATTTAAAATTTCACGGGGTAGACCAATTTACGGAGAGAGTACTATGTAGTATTTTACAACATACCAGTTCATATTGTGAGTTGAATCATGTCCTTGGTACTGCTGCAAAAGCATCTTCTTATACTGTGTAGCAATCACAATCTGTTGACTGTTGACTGATGATATTGTCCCTAGTTTTGCTATTTATTCTGCTGTCCATACTCTTGCTGTTGTGGTGCATCTGATAGGGCTTTTGTTTGGAATAATTGTACTGCATCTGAGAGGCACCTTGGATGGATTTTCAAATGTTGCTGAAGTAATTGTGGCTCCTGAAGTAATTGTGGCTCCTGGTAATGGTAAAAACATCTGTACTTCGTGTATATGTAAATTTCTCAAAAATCAAAAGGAGGAAAAGTCCCGTTTTTCACATCATAATCTCAAACCGTACATGTAGAAGAAATGACCCATTTATACAGCTAGCATGAGTGCAAAACGGGTTCGTCTTAGGTACACTTAGTAACCACTAATAATAGTGCACTAGGTAAAGAAAGCGTGAATAAATGAAAAAGTAAAAAACACAACTTAGCCTAAGAATTAAAATAAACGTGAAATAAGAAACAACTGTGAGGAAATATTAGGAAATATTGTCTGCCTCTGTTTACTTTGTTTACTTTCTTTTCACAAGACTCCTTTTCACAAGAAACAAGGAGGGTGGATCGATTCGTGAGACTCCATTTCACAAGAGAATGTAAGGAAATATTGTCTGCCTCTGTTTCTGTTTCTGTCAACTTTCTGAATCCCTGAGCTGACTTGTGAGGAGTTAAAGTGTTTTCTTTCAACTGTGAGGCTAATCCAGCACTAACAGCCTATATTTGGAAACATTTTCTAGTCTTTTCTGACCCTTTTCCAAATTAACTGAGTAGGATGATTTGGAGTCTCTAATGGGTTCTTCAGCCTCAGGAACAAGGGAAATGATCTAATATGGCGATTAGAAGCTTTTTCTTATATCATGTGCAGTTCTTCAAAGATTGACAAACTGAAATCATTATCCAAAATACCAGATGATATATAAATCACTTGTCCCGAGAATTAGAAGATTGTGGAGCAAAAGTTTGAGACATTTAGCCAATAGACAACGTGCTATAAACTAATCTAAGCAAACGAGTAGCCACAGCCACGAGAACGTCCAATTTATTTCAAATCCATTTCGAGTAATTACCACACAGCTTAATAAATCCATAAGAATAACAAGAAAAAACATTTCCATAGAAAGCCTATTTGCATAACATGGCTAACTAAATGTGGACTTCAAAGAAACAAGCAATAATGAAGAGAATATGATTTTCATTAAATTACGATCAGTTGATTTACTTTTTTTGTGATGATATGGCACAACCAGTAAACCTCTAATTAGTGTATATCTAGCCGCAGCTGCACTACCTGTTGTGTTGTCTATCAGCCAGTTATGCAGTTAAACACACTATCCTCGTTCATCAGCAAGCGAGATAACAAACACTAATATCTTGTTAAAGATATAGATAAATAAATATACTAACATTTGTATAATTATCCCAAATAGTGAGATCATTTCTTACATCTTGAGGCATTTGAGGAGTTATTATAGTTTTCAAAGCTTTCTGATTTCCTTCAGTATATCATAGGAAGGGGTCATAGAGTTAATAAACTATAACAGATGAGAAGAAACCTAAAGCAGAATTGAATGATACAGTAGAGTCGGATTTATTCAAGTTTAAGCTGAGCAAAGTGAAAATACAGAGACTGGGATGAAGGTGTGCTTTTCTTTTCTCCTTCACAGTTTCGAGTGCTTTCCCGTATGTAGCGAAATCTACAGCAGAATTTACATGAAATTTCAAACAAACCCCTTTAAACAAGTTTCATCAACAAAATTGAGTAGTCAGAGAAAAACACAAGTACAGCATACGTCTTTCCAAGTTAGCTAATACTACAACACTGCTAATGAAGCTGGAATTAGCTTTCTTATCACATAGACAAAATATTGCAGTTGGTGCATCATTGATGTCTCCTATGTGTTCTTTGAAATTTTCATAAAATAAATGGATATCTGACATAATTAACAAGGAGAAGGCAAACTCTGCATAACAACTGAAGTTCATCAAAAAAAAGAATGGAATTCACCTTCTTTGTGCTGAAAAGAACAAATATAATTTACAAATTTGTAGTAACAGTCAGAGAAAGAAAAATAAATTCTGCAAGTCACATTTTTACTTCAGAGAAACGACAATCATTGTAACTTATCTACAGTTTCAGAGAAAGAAAAAGTAGAATCTGCTAGTCACATTTTCGCTGTGCACAAGAGAATTTGAATACAGATAAGAAAACTTCAAATGAAAGCAGGATAACTGAAAAAAATAATACATACCATCATCTTGCTTCTCAATAAAATCAAGATAGAGATGTCAATTATCTAGTTGACCAGCCGATGCTGGGGTTCCACAAATATATCTCCTTCGAAAAAAAGCATTTTATCTTTTCATCCATCTAGCGTGCTCCCAGATAGAATTCTTCACCAATAGATCTATACTTATCCACCGCTTTTAACTTGATGGAACTATCCGGAGAATCTCGCAAATCCTTGATGACATTAGAGATTTCATCAGCAGACATTTCTTTTGGTGGACAAAGGAACAGGCATTGTGGAGCACAATGCAGTTATTGTTTTCATATCCAACCTCCTCTTGTAAATTGACAACACACTACTTAAAGCTGAAGAGTTAACAGTTACAAGACAATTCCATACTTCAAAAGAGAATTTAAGAAGAATGTGGGAAAAGGAGCTTATGTTAATTGAGATTTAAAAATGCAGGTGAAAGTTTAAACACAAAGTAAAAGGAGAACTGGACGTGGATCCACGTCCTGTGTAGAATATCATTACTTCAAATTCAGTATAGTAAAAATGTTATAAAACAGGCCAAAGTGGGGTTAGTAGAATGAGGTACTCATGGAGTTCTTATATTTTTTGTATAAATCATTAAATCGTGAAATGCATTTTTTTGCACCGAATATCCCCATACTTTGTGCATATAAGGTCTCTTAAAAAGCATTACAATGTGACAGATACAAATACATATAGACGAAATAGGAGCTGTGATCCATGATGCAGAATCAAAAGTGGAATAGCCTTTATTATGTCAAAGCATTAAAATATAGTAATCTTCATTAACAAAATCAGACGACTCTTCTAAATAATCTGTCAAAATAAACAAAATAGTAGAAAGATGCTCCATGACAAAATCATTAAAAGTATAGATATTTACATCTATAAAATGGTTAATTCCACTAATATTACCAATGAACATCCTCCGGGTCTCCAAAGCAAACTGCACCAAAACAGTCGACCCAAAAACCAATTGAATACTTTCCCGTGGCTGGTCCTTGCTCATAAATACTAACAGCTTCCTGAGTGCTGCATAACTTCGCCTTGTGGTATGCATATTTTTTCAAATGCCAACGACACAACGGGAATTTTGACAAAAGGGTGTCCTGCAATTTGAAATGATTGAATGTGATGAAGTTCATAAGAGTTTGGAAAAAATGTTGTATCCACCACCAAATTCTACATAATGTGAAAAATCACACCAGTGGTAAATCAAAAATGACCAAACTAAGACAAGCCTGCATGCATATATATGTAACTGTGAATGTATCATCATGTGCCTCTATGCCTTTTTCCTAAATGTTAAACTTTTAGAAATATATGTCACTAAACTCACATGCATCCCAGCCATCAATTTAATGAATCACCTGCAAAATTATCACGAACATTCTCACTCGTTACAAAGATTATCTCAGTCATCCACGTACAAAGACTATTGAGCAGGGCAATGTTTCTTTGTTTACACAATTGGAAAAATTATACTATGAAGTATGAACAATAAATGCACCTAATAACCTCATCTTTTGAACCCAAAAGATACTCGTACTTTTATCATTGTTCTATCATATGAAAATTTAAACGAATGGGGAATGGCAAATATATATAGCAAATATAGTTACAGTCTTGTGAGTCACTAGCTAGCAATCATCTCGTTGAACTTCTGAAAAAGACTGGCAGCTAGAAAACAAACAGCAACAACATATTTTACAAACCTGTTGTGTGGCCGTCCCGCTCTCTCATTGGCAGCGGAAGCTTGTCTTGAGCTCGTATGACCGCTTGCAGCCCGTTATCGGACTCCC
Source organism: Striga asiatica (assembly GCA_008636005.1). Taxonomy (NCBI): domain Eukaryota; kingdom Viridiplantae; phylum Streptophyta; class Magnoliopsida; order Lamiales; family Orobanchaceae; genus Striga; species Striga asiatica. Next base: position 13,875 of record BKCP01008404.1, read on the forward strand.
AGAGATGCTGCTCGTGTCCAGTGGACTTCCGGTCAGCTGTCCGAACTCCCGGGCTGATTCCAGCAAGCCTTTAACAGCCCGATTTAGCCCATTTCAGCCTAAAAACAAGCACACGATTTAATTCCTAGTAATAACAATAATCAAAGAGGAAGAATACAAGGAATAATGTGCTGAAAATAGAAAATAACCGAGTAGGAACGAAAACCCCCTATTGACCGCCGGAATCTGGTCGGATATTGAAGACACGAAGTCTCCCGGCTCAGATCGTCCTTCTTTCTCGCACCCTCGGTAAGTGGCGGCTCGGTGGCGGTCAATGAACGGCAGCCCCAGTCCTCGGACCGTTCCCCGGGCTGCACCCGATCACCCGTTGCAGAGCCTCTCCTTCTCACAACAGCTCGCCGGAAAGCACCACACAAGGGCAAGAACCGGCGTGGGGAAGCTAGGCGACGGCGATGGCGATGGCGATGGCGACGGCGATGGCGATGGCGACGGCGATGGCGATGGCGACGGCGACGGCGACGGCGATGGCGATGGCGACGGCGACGGCGATGGCGATGGCGACGGCGACGGCGATGGAGACGGCATGGAGGGGGCAAGACGGCGGCACTCCGACGGCACTCACGGCGACTCTCAGCTCTTACACACTCTAAAGGTCACGAAGAACAGATTGAGAGGACGAGAAATCGATCGGGCTATTTCTGTAGAGAGAAAGAACGGGCGCGGCGATGGAGATTAGAGAGAGAGAGATCGATCTGTTCTAATTAGGGCAAGTGAGAGGAGTATTTATGGTGTAAAATGGATGGTTGGATTTAAACCCTAAATTCAAGGGTACAGATCCATCTTAGTGTAAGTGGGTATGTAAAGGTCGAATTGGGTCGGGGCTTCCTTTTGCAAAGATTTGGTTTTGGGCCAAATTTTAACATTTCTCCATCGACTTCGCCCACCACCGAATACCGGACATCTTGAGAGACCGGAGGACTTTCCTCATCGCCTTATGACACCTGCACTCTTCACGAAGCTCGCACACCTATCAAACAAGCAGCAAACACAAAGTACATCACTCAAGCACACAACAATTACAAGCACATCAATCACACGAATCAAAGTTCAAAGTTCTCATGCATGATCTAAATTTCTTGACAGGTAAACACTTAGTTAGTTCCCATATTAGCGGGTTAAACTCGGATGCAACTTTTTCAAGATTAACTAAGCCTTTGGACACAATATCATGAATGAAATGGAACCTATATGTTTAGTGCAATCATGAAAAATAAGATTTTTTACACAATTAGATCTCCGATTGGTTATCAGGAAACAAAACATTTTTTTCAAGCAAACCAATTTCACATAAGAGGCCCTTCAACCAAACAGCCTCTTTTAAGGCTTCAGTCACAGCCACACAAAGTGAACACATAAGAAGTTGTTAATTTCCTATTATCTCTATCATTTGCATAATTTGAATCAACATAATTTGTTATTATTGATGAGTAAAAATAAACACGATAAGATATTCATCGATGAGAGTAAAAACGCGCCCGTCAATCGGGAATGAAAATGCTGAACAGCACAAATCGTACAGAGTATAATGATACAGTGGTTGAGTAAAGAAAAAAAACAAGAAAAAGCAAGACGAGAAAACAGGGTTAGACGATCGACCTCTCTCAAGCTACCGCAATGTATATGCATGCAAGCTTTCACTAGAGGAAACAGATTTAAACTCTGAAACTCCCAAGTGGAAAAGAACCAACAAAAAAAAAAAAGATAGAGCAAGCGTGTCCTGACTATCATAAAATTAGCACGACCTAACAAGGCACAGGGTAGTGACCCAATCACCCACTTTTCGCATGCGTAAATTGAAATCACATTTTGTATCTCCTCATATATTGGCTCAAAAGGTCGCTTTTCCTTTCGTTAATGTGATGCCCTGAAAAACCAGAAGGTGGATCAGTAGTTGTTGGGCCAAATCTGGGACTGTTTGGGCTGTTCTTGGGAGGCCCGAGGGATTTGCTGCTGCTGGTCCAAAGAAATCCCAGCCTGAGTTTGGTAAAAGTTCGGGTAAGCTGAGGGCCCGTAATTCTGTGACTGCTGCTGGACTTGCCTGAACTCGCCAAGCTGCTGATTTTGCGTCTGGTAATTGTAGTACGTGCTGCCCGGGACAGCTGGCATTGTTCTTGAATTTCCATGAAGCCACATTGCCGAGTTTTCTTTCTGAGGGGATCCAACGATAAAGATATTTAATCCATCGGTCATTTCTTTTTTTTTTTCATTAAAAAGGAAGAAAAAATGAAGGTTCTCTTAAAATTACAAGTACCCTCTTAAATTTGTATTTGCCTAATAATATAAACACGAAACATTTGAAGTACCAACAAAAATCAAACCGTACTCCTAATTTTGGCAAGTACTCGACTTTATTTGTCTTAAGATTGTAAGGGGGCGATTGGATATAGAAAAGGTCTGGTTTTTCGACTGATAGGATATTTTCTTAAAACTCTTTAACTCAAATTCCAGCTCAACTTTATCCAACTTTAACTCTCCTCAATCTTATCAATTTAATTAAATAATATCAATAAATCATCATCACACATCACATCAAAAACTTTAATTCACTATTCATCCACTCACATTTTTAACTACTCATCATCACTACCAACAACCTCTCTCCTGCTTTTACATCACATCAACTCGAATCATTTACATTATAAATATTATTTAAATACAAACTCAAAATCTCACTCAATTCTCCACCCAATCGTGTTTATTCAAAGTTAACTAATTTTATCCAATAAATCCAATCAAAACTAAAATATTTTATATCCAATCACCCCCTCCTAAGTAAAGGCAGATTTTATCAACCTGGTTATACTAATACAGTTTTCGAGGCAACAGACACAATCAAAAGTGAAAAAGGGGGGGAAAACATTCGTCCATATTCCAAAGCGAAGCACGGAAAGAAAGAAGCATAGTATAGTACCTGCTGAAGGGAGAGCAAGTGACTATTATCTTTATACTGAGAACTCAAGACTTCATCATAACTCAAACTTGTTCCAGACGAGTAATTCCCAGGAATGGTCGAATTACTGCCGAAACCACTGTATCCAGAAGCAGGCAAGTTACTAGCTGAAACACTACTCTTATACTGAGGAAGAACTGCCGCCAAGGACTGATGGTAATTACTGCTGCCAGCGAAAGACTGCTGAAAAGCCGAAGGCACGTATGTGTAACTTTGGGGCAAGAAAGGGTAGCCAATCATATTGGCAAATGGCCCAATAGGAAGAGTGGGCTGGGAATAGGGATGGACAGCCGCAAGGTGTTGTGGGAGCGGAGGCCCGGTGGCAATGTTGGGCTGAGTAGAATGTAAACCAGCAGTCTTCAAATCCTAAAGCATCGGAAATTCGTCGATTACATAAAAAAATCATCTAGTCACGAAACCCTTTTTTTTAAAAAAAATTATTAATTGATATGTTGAAGTTCGGTTAGATCCAATTGTGGCGGTATTGGAAACTCGCTTGCGCGCCAGATGTCATTTCCGGTGGACTCAAATGATGTTTTTGTGTAGAATTATGTCTCGTTTTTTTTAAAAGAAAATGAAAGAATGAAGTAAAAATGACTGAATTAGGTGGAAAGCAGATTATATCAGACTAGACTACAGAATTTTTTTAAAAAAAAAAAAAAAATTGTTACCGAAAAAGTTTACATGAGTACCTCGGATATAGAGATTGCTGAAGCACCAATGGAGGAGACAGAGTTCCCATACTTAGCGGTCAAAGATTGAGTCAAAGAAAATGGGTACTGAAGATCTGATTCTCTGGTCGGCTGGACATTTGCGGCCAACAAAGCGCTTGGTAGTGAATTTGAGTATGCATGCTGCTAAAGTATTTATCCGAAAGTGAGAAACAGTGAAACACAACAGAAAAATAAAACAAAAACAATACAAATCAAGGTGAGATAATCAACAACGGACAAACTTCAGTTCAGACCAGGAAGAAGCATACTTAAACAAAGGCAGAAATCACAGGTGCCGCCAAAAGAAGAAGAAGAAAAAGAAAGGGAAGGAGAAAAACAAACTTACAAAACATAATCCACAGGAAGACGGTGAAAGCTATTGCCAAAAAATAAAGTTCAAAAGAAAGAAACAAAGAACGAAAGATAAGCTACAGATACAGAAGATCAGTACACTAACAAGATTGCAAAAGTTTCAGAAACTTCCATCTCAAAAGAACACATAATACTTATGTAACTGTAAGAAATACTTAAAACTGCTCCTCCTCCCAAATGCAGCCTTATGTATAAAGTTGATCATCTAAAACCTAAACCAAGATCAGAAAATATTTTACCATAACATTTGAAAAGGGAGCTGGACTCTGCATCTGGGAACTCGTCTGACTGAAAGCAGCATTTAAACGTTGTGCATTGTCGAAGGAATAACCCGAGTCCGAAGAAGGAAAAGGGTACTGATTTCCATGCGCCATATCAGCACTCTCAGGTCTCAACTCTTCCGGCTTTGGAGCAGAAGATGCATCGTAGCTCCCAACAGTAGCACTATTTCTATGCAACAAACTATCATCTGGAGTACTTCTTAGAGAGTCATCAACATAATACTCGGGATGTCTGCAGCAAAAATCAAATCAAGAATTGATAGACTACAATAAGCAAAAAAAAAAGATCAAGATTTGAAATATTACTAATTTATATACCTTGTTTCAGGCTGCCCCCCAGTTGATTCTTCAGTCTCGTTTTGTACCTCTTCCAGATTAGGTTTCTCAAGAAAAGATGTTGTAGTCCCAGAAGAATAAGCATCATTCATAGCAGAACCAAAACTTCCAAAGGTCAAGTTGGAGCAGTCAGCAGTATGAACTTGCAAGTGCTCTGGAATTACAACAGAAGGTGCATTCGCCTCAGAAGGAAACCCTCCATCATCCTTGTTCACACTTAGTTGTCGCAAGTTTTTGGTGACGGATATAACTGAAGCACCGATTTCATCAACTGCAAAACCAACAGGGTAAATAAGATTCAAGTGTCATTCATATTATTTCTCGAGCATTATTTAAATTAGAATACACCATCCATTCTAGAATGCTGCAATAGAAATTATATCCTGAGAAACATGTAGCCTTTGGGGCCAATATCCCAGCTCCAAACACTTTTTCGTACTTCTCAGTTTCATATATCTAACAGTTGCCCATATCATATAAGCACTAACATAAACTTTCCAAATTGAGAGATGTTAGACGTGATGGAGTGAATGTTATAGAAAAGAAACTTTTTTCATTCTAAAGAAGGAAAGAAACCTTCATGACGTTCGAAATCATGAGCCTCAGATTCGTATGTTCCCATGTTTTTATACAACTCATTATCGAACTGTGATGGACCTCTTGAAACATCTTCTGGAATCATTCTTCTACTGGATATAGAAACAGAACCATCATCATTTCCTCCAGAACTCTCAAAGTTATCATCATCTTCCTCTTCTTGAACCTCCTCAGCTTCATAGTTAGCATTATCATATGATACACTGGATGCTTCAGGATGTTCTGAAAATGGTATCACACTTGGAGCAGCTGGCTTCTCGATGGAAGGCCAATCATCACTGGTGGCAACATGCTGAACCGATGGAACTTCGGCTTGATTTACTTTGGAAGCATGATCTTTATGAAGTGATTCATTTACAAAAGGATCCTGAATATTGTGATGTGATTCATTTGGAGCGTTTGATCCTTTCTTGTCTGGTCTGCCCATCCTCACAATGTCAGCCATAGACACCTGACCAGGAGTACTCACCCAGGCAGGCTGATATCCAGAGGCTGGCTGTGAAACAGATGGCAATACATCAGTTGTCCCCAGAAAGGATCCTTTGCTTTCAGCAGAGGCATCATCACTGCATTAAATTCGAGAAAAAATATCATCAAGAAAATAATTATAAAATAGCCAGGTAGCATTAAATTCATAACTACATGCTCACTGTGAGTATAAATATTCAGGTTTCAATATGGATCAACATAACCTACATGATGGCACACTTTCAACAACAGATAGAGAACTTTATGCCGAGCAAGAAGCCATTTACTGGAAAGACGCAAACCTAGCATCTAAATGAACATAGGAACTATCGAAATCCGAAAGCGAGATGGACCATATTGACCATATGAAGATGGAAAACAAATGATGCATGATAAAAGCTATATCTCAATAACACAGGTTGGATGTACGTGCATGTTTGAAAGCACTTTCGAAAGGGACATTTGGATCTAAAAGTCTATTCCATGATTATAGATGTTTGGTTGAGAATTTGACTTCGGATAAGTAACTTCACCGAAAATTGGACAAATGAGAATTCACTTATTGAAAAGATTTTAGACTTTAGGGAGTGGACCATTGTAGAGTTGTGCCAAACAGAGACAAGCTTTACAATTATTCTGAATCACGTTTGCAACCAATGACCATTATTACTTGTTGGCCCATGCTTTCCCAACTAAATAATTTGAGGACACATTGTACCAGTGAAGTACAGACTTCTAGCATCCGCTCAACTATAACAAGCACGTATAAAACAAACCTGTGGCCTGGAGGTCCTCTGCTTTTACTATTCCCTGACCCACCATGTACTGACGATAACGAACTAGAATAAGGACCAGATCCATTTTCTTTCTTGTATGTCGTCTTCCCATACAATGAAGAGTCTGCTAATAGAACAATTTGGTCAGATATGCCCCCCTGTGATTGAATTACTATTTATAATTGAGCAATTCTTACAAGTACAAAAGTTAAGTACCAAACACACCAGAAGTATAATATTGTGCTGAAGAACTTCGCGCATATTGACGATCTGCACCAGTCTTATTACCTCGATTAGAACTACTATTAGCACCACGAGACCTGGACTCTGGCTGATCTTTACCCTGACAATAAAAGTAAAAATCAAATTGAGTAAAGTGGGGAAGGAAAAATTTGCTCCATTTAATTATGTAATGCCACAAAAATTTACAAAGCTACAGCATTTGAATCTCAAAACGGATTTAATAAAAGGAATCAACAATAGTTGGTCTATGTCCTCATAAGTAACTAAAGCATTCTGTAGTTAAAAAGAGTAGCAAATAAGAAAAACAAATGAGCCACAAAAGCAAGACCAATATCTAACAGACTCCTACATAATTTGTTCTGCTGGATTCATATTACTGACGAAAAAGAAAAAGGAAAAGAAGAAAATGAAGAAAAACCAAAAGGAAAATTTCCTGATAAAATTTTCCTTGCATTTGTAAGAAAGAAGATTGCGGTCAAAGCTCAAGGGACTATTACAGGCCAAGCTGTAGAGTGCATCATGAGGCAGCCCCAAGGCAAAGGGAGACGGTAGAATTATTTATTCAGGATAACAACAAACCTCTTTTTTCTTTTCTCGTTTGCTCTTCACCTCATGGAAAGGATCTACACAATTATAAAATACAATCAGAGATGGGCTAAACTAACCAAAAACAAAAAAACGAATACAGATTGAGCATCCAACTAGCAGTGTCATGCAGTTATTTTCAATTAAAAATATTCAGTGATACAAAAATAGGAATGGGAGCGTGTAACAAAGTCACTAAAACTAACAGCTCAAAGAGTCTGCAATCAGCTACCATAAAATACCAAAAGTATACATTTTAGTTCATATTAGTTCCAGGGAAATTATTCAGCTACACTATCAGCCAACTAAAGAGGAACATGTCATACATTAGACAACATCTAAGAAATAACAAAACATAGGCCATCAATATGCAAGACATACAAGAAAGTGATTCATATGAAGCATAGTACTAGCCCACAAAATTAGATTAACACAGACTGAATCCAAACACAGCCAGTAGAGCCAAACACCCATAGGGATCGCCTGAAAATACGTTAACAAGTTTATAAGATATAAAATTTAGTCAAAAGCAACTCAATGGAGAACAATCCAAATCGAATAACAGTAGAGAACAAGCACAGGTTCCACTACAAAAATCATCTAAAGCTCCTTCAAACTTTCATATCCAATAAAGGATAAAAATAATTCTTGAACATTGAAAGTTCTTTCCTTTTCTATCGTTCTTGTAATATAAAACGACACAATGCAAATAAGTAGGAACCATTTGTATTAGTCCTCTGTGTCCACAATGTAAAAGACAACTCTTTTTTCTTCCAAAATCAACATTTACACATAAATATAGATGCACCCAACAAATGAGCAAGTGATTAAAATAACTAAATTAATAAAAATTAAAGCTTTAAAGTTCGCCGTTGGAAAACCTTGAGAGAGCAGACGATTGACAGCCTCATTTGGGTCCATGTTACATTCCTTGAGAGCCACATAAATCTCCACCTCGGGGCAGTTAACTATCTCCTTCAAGCTCTGCACAACCTTCCGCGACCCCGCTGGGATGGGTTGTACCACGCCCCCCTTACCGGCGCCGCTTCCCCTGCTTGTACTCATCCTACCAGATCAAAATCTCGCAAACCCAAGGCGCTGCGCCTTATCCTTCGTCACTCACTCCTCCTCCTCCTCAAGATACCTCTGTAAATACAAAGAAAATGATATGCAGGGAGATAATAAGCGCGTGCACACACACACACACGCACTGAGTGTATTCGATCACACAGTTGCAGCTATCTGAAAATTTGGACTTGCCGAGCACGATTGATGAAAAATCGGCAGCTGGAATGGGATTTATCTGAAATTTTTGGAAACCCTTCTCTCTCTCCCAGTCTCTCTCCACGGTTTTAATCAAGATTTCTATTGTTTAATTCTTTTTTCGGGGCAGATGGCCTTTACAAATTGGTCAGTTTATCAATTCTATAGAACTTGGTGCTATTTAGGGCAAAGTCAAGTTATTTTTACCTCAAAAGGAAATCGAATTTAGAAGCATATATGGTACTAATAACAGTTGGGGAAACTGAAATTTGGAGGACATCAGCGCGGGCCGGGTACGGCCCAGCCCAACAGGTCGTCGAGCTTCAAAACCTCGGCGGGTCCAGAATTTTTCGTGGCAAAATATAGTTGAGGAAAAATTTAACAATATTAAACAAAGTATTTATATTAACAATTAAATAAATCGTTGAAGTAATCGGGTCTTGATGAGTTCCGTATTCAATTTGTTTTTGACTTCATGCTCAAAAATAAAATGGAGAATGGGGTCTAGTTATTTTATTTCGAGTTTTTACTATTATTAACAAATATACCAAAAATATTATACAACAACATCTATACTTATATTAAAGGGGTACTATTTATCAAATTAAGTAGCCAGAAAAGTCAACAGCATTTATTGCATTACTATTTCCGTATTATACTATATAAAAGGATATTCTATTTACTACATTTACTATCCAGAAAAGTCAACTGCATTAAATGTCATTACTATTTTGGTATTATAATATTTTATTTATTTAATTGATTTATTTATTTGTTTTATTTTAAAAAGGTAAGTATAATAAAAATATTTTAATAATAAAAAAATCAAATACCAAATAAAAATGTACACTTTGACTTATTTGATTATATTTGGTATTTGATTATACTAAATATATTCCTATTTAGTATATACATTAAATACTTACTAAAGTATTTATTTGTTCTATTTGTCAAAGTTAAGTATAGATTTGTTTATATTATCAAATCATAAAAAAATATTAAATCTATATTGTAAAAAAAAAAAATCATATAATTTTATAACAATTCTACTACACTATTTAACAATATTTCTTTTTTATTATATAATAAAATAATAATTAAATATTATATGGTGAACAACAATAAGTAAAAATGTTACTTTCTCTTATATTAAGGGATAAATTTATATACTAAAATTAAATTTTTATTAGTATAAATATTTTAGTGTGATAATATATTAATTATTTTACAAGCTGGCCCTAACATGCTCATATTTAATGTTTTAAAAGATGTAGAAAAAAAGCTTATAATAACTAATATTTTTTAGACTTAAACGTTGATTAAAAGAGATAAAATTTTTTAATTTTTTAGACTTAAACGTTGATTAACACCATAGATTGAGAGTTTATATTTAGTAAAATTCCTAATTGTAGTAAAAAAAATTAATTTTTGCTATATTTTAGAATATCTTTAAATTCATTATTAAAAAAAAAGAAAAAAAACTACAATGGAAAAAGCAAGTCAACTATATATCGATTTGTTGTACTCCTCAAATCATATTCACAATTTGGCTACAAGGAAAGGAAACTCATTGATTAAAATATTATTTTGTCAGTAATCTTAATGTACAAGAGACTTTAAGACTCCACTTGAATATTATAAAACTTTTATTGAACATTGTACAATTTCTTGCGTATTATAAACTTTTATTGAATATTGCATCTTATAATATAATATTCTCTAAATAAATATATCTCGTGCTTCGCACGGGTCACGTACTATATATATCGCGTACATTTTTCTTTATTCATGTATATAATTATAAGTCTGGATAAATAGCCTTAAAGTTGTGCACCCCGTGCATCGCACGGGCTCTGTACTAGTTTCTAAGAAAGGTTCAAAGCCAAAAGCTAGTTTTTCTATTGCAATAGAGTTTTGTGAGAATTGGACAATTCCCTCATTTCCCAACCTTAGAGTTGGAAATATCCCTCTCCATCTTCTCTCTATCAACTAAGAAGTTGGGAAAATGAGGGGTTTTTCCAAAAATTACACACAAGCATCCTATTTATACACACACACTAAAAACACACACATTTAATGAAATTATAAAGTTCGCAGGTCTCGAAACGTGGTTCGCAGCGAGTTTAGGCATGGAATAGTGCAGCTGGGCGCGTTCGCGGGTCGCCAAACCTTGTTTGCTGCGAGTTTGGTGTTGGCAGGGTGCTTTCGCGGCTCGCGAAATCAGTTTCGCTGCGAGTGTGGTATTTAGAGCTGTTGGGGTTTGCGTTTGGCGCGGCGCGAATCCTTGTTCACTGCGAGTTACTCATATGGGGGATTGTTATAAAATTGTGAAAGTATTATTAATTGTTTTGAACAATCAAACCAAAACTACTATTTATAATTAAATGATTTGGACAACCAAACCAAAACCACTACCACGTTAGAACAACCAATTCCTCAACCTCCATGTGATTTTTTTTTTTTTTCAAACGGCAACCAACCAATTTCATAAAATCTCAAATCAACGTTTTTCGGTGATCAACTGACCACTACCATACAAGTACTACACAATGTAGAAACAAGTGGCACGGGATATAACCCAACATACCCCTACACTGGCAAACAAGCCAATAAGTCTTAAGAACCAAAGAGTAAAATAAGCAAAAACATAAACCTTAAAAAATAGTACTAATAATAGCATTACAATGAGCTAACAAATCCCTAATAACCACAATATGAGGTCTCAGCTCCTCCCTGCTGCTCATCCCCTCTGCAATTTCCTCCACTAGCTCAGAAGAATGAAGAAGAAGTGAAAAATTTCCACAATTATGTTCCTTGGCTTTATTCAAACCCCATATAATGGCCTTTATCCATCCCTCTTCCTCCCCCTGAGCCCCTTGTAGAGTAGCTTGCCACTGAAATTGAACAGACCCCATCTGATGTATATGGCACTCTACCTGAACTTCTCCAACCAAAGATAGCGAGGCACTGAGAGTCATAGACGACTGACCTACCTCCCTGAAAAAATTATCTTGGTTAGATTGTCCCTGCAAGTGTCCTTCCTCACAAATGTCCCTACCATATTTTGAAGCAATCCACTCCAGCCATTCATTTTGAGCACCCACCACAATCAGTTTTTCATGAATCCAATCTCCCTTGTACACCCACTTGTTCCTGGCCTTCCACAATTGCCATAGCAAACAAGCTGATAACCCCAGTCTATCTTCCTTCAGTGTTAGCTTTTTAGCCCCACAAACTTGGAACCACCAAATTTGAAACACACCAAACTCTTCAGATTGAAAATCCCAGTCAAAGCCACACATTTTCCAACAATTCCTAGCTCTATGACAATTAAAGAGAATGTGGTTCAGATCCTCCTTCTGCTCTCCACAAATAGTACAGACTGAATCAATATCCATACCTTTCTTCAGAAGTTGATCTCTAGAGCTCAGAAATCCAAACCAACACCTCCAAAGGAAGTTCTTGATCTTGGGCTTAATGTTCAGCTGCCAAGTTGTTCTCCACATTTTAACTATGAGAGCTGGATCTCTACTTGAGCTAGCCTGAGCCTGATCATTATTCTTCCATCTCATTATAGCCTTGTAGACCTCTTTCACTGAAAATTCCCCTTTAGGGTGCCAATGCCAAATCAGTCTATCAAGGCCTCCAGAAATAGATAATGGAATTTTACTAATAATCTCAGCAATCTCAGGCTCAAAAGTTTGAAACAAAATCTCCTCATCCCACTGTCTTCTACCCACTCTCATCAAGTCACTAACCCGAAGCAACCTATGTCTATCATCTGAAAAATGACATTGAGCTCGAAAAGGGGGTTTAGAAGGAACCCAAGGAGAGTCCCAAATAGAAATATTAGTCCCATCCCCCACCTTATACCTAGTTCCCAATTCTAGAAATTTCCTAACCCCAATTAGACTTCTCCAGAGCCAAGAGTCTTGAGATTTAGGCTTCACATCAAAAATACTAGTCTGCCAAAAATATCTCCCCTTAATCACTTGGCTAACTAACAGATTTGGTTGGGTAATAAATCTCCACAGTTGTTTCACCAATAATGCATCATTAAATGCTGTGAGATCTTTAAACCCCAACCCCCCTTTATCTTTATCCCTCACTAACTTATCCCACCCCACCCAGTGTATCCTATTCCCACCCCTATCATTATGCCCCCACCAAAAATTAGCAATATTCTGAACAATCTTTTTGACAATGGAGATAGGAATCTTAAAACAAGACATAATATAAGTAGGAAGGGCATTAAGAACTGCCTTAATCAAGATCTCCTTCCCACTCTCACTCAGGAACTTGTTTTTCCAATTATTGATTCTATTCTGAACACACTCACTCAAAAAACCAAATGTCTCTCTCTTGTTTCTTCCAATTCCTAGGGGCAACCCTAGATACTTGGAAGAATGAACTCTTGAGATCCCAGACAAGACATTGCAAATAGACTGACAGGACTCCTCTGGCATGTTTTTGGAAAAAAATATGGAAGACTTGTCAAAATTTACTAACTGACCAGAATCATGACCATAAGTAGACAAAATAGAGGTAATAACATTAGCATGATGAATATCAGCTTTGCAAAACAACATTGAATCATCAGCAAATAACAAGTGTGAAATGCTAGGAGCATGAAGTCCTATTCTAATGCCTTGAAATTGACCTGAACAGCAAGCTTGGTTAATCAAAGAAGAGAAAGCCTCTGATACCAGAATAAAAAGATAAGGAGACAAAGGGTCTCCTTGTCTCAACCCTCTAGTAGGCTGAAGAAAACCCAAAGGAACCCCATCAATATTGAAAGAGTAAGAAGCTGAGCACACACAGGCCAGAATCCAAGATATAAAAGTATTATAGAACCCCATTTTCCTACAAATTCTAGCAATGAACCCCCATTCCATCCTGTCATAGGCTTTTGCCATATCCAGTTTTACAGCCATATAGGTTGCCTTACCTCTTCTTTTGCTATTAATGAAATGAATGCATTCATTAGCTATAATCACATTGTCTAGAATTTGTCTGCCTGGTACAAATGCAGATTGGGACTTAGAAATGCACACAGAAAGAACAGGTTTAAGCCTATTAGCAAGGACTTTAGCAATTAACCTATACACCACTGAGCACAAGCTAATAGGCCTAAAGTCAGCCACAGAAGAGGGATTCTTTTTTTTAGGTATAAGAGTGATTACAGTATGATTTAATCCCTTAGGCATTTTACCATTAACAAAAAAATTATCCACAGCTAGACAAACATGATGCTTAATGACTGGCCAAGAATGCTGAAAAAATAAAGCAGTGAACCCATCAGCACCAGGTGCTTTATCTTTAGCCATATCAAACAAAGCAGTTTTAATTTCAGCCTCATCAACCTTTCTCACTAGATCAGTATTTATATCCTCAGTAATTTTACAAGCAATACCATCCAAAGGACACACATTATCCAAGGGATTAGAGGATTTGAAAATATTCTCAAAATATGCAATCAATTCAGCAAGGATATCATGAGAATTCATGCAAGGGGTGCCATCAGGTCTTAACAACCCATCTAATCTGTTCAGTTTCCTCCTCTGATTAACACAAGCATGGAAATACTTACTATTTCTATCCCCCCCTTGAAGCCAATGAACCCTAGCCTTTTGCTTCCAAAAATTTTCCTCATTTTTATAGGCTAAATTGAGCTCCTTTTTATTATAAATCCATTCCCCCCAATCCCTATCACCACCTAAAACTCTAAGCTGATTCAATCTGTCCTTGCACTTTTCAATAACAAAGTTAGCTTGAGAGCTGTGGGATTTCTTCCAATTAAGAATCTGCAATCTCACATTTCTAAGCCTTTCTTGTATACTGAAAAGAGCATATCCAGAAGTTTGCTTGTTCCAAGCCTCCTCTACCACATCATTAAACCCATCCATATATATCCAGTTAGCATAAAAAACAAATCTTTTCTTAACAGGCAAGATCTCAGGCAAGCAATCCATAAGTAACATACAGTGATCAGAAGATAAGAGAGTAATGTGTTTAACCACAGAATTAGGGAATTTAAAGAACCAGTTAGGAGAAAACAAAAATCTGTCTAATTTCTCCTCAACAAAGCAATCACCTCTCCTATTGTTGGACCAAGTAAAGGGATGACCAATAGTACTAGCCTCCACAGCTCCTAAGGCCCTAACAAAACCCCTAAATCTGTCAAAACTAGCTTCCTCTCTTCTTACCCCCCCTCTCTTCTCATCTGACCCCAGAATATCATTAAAATCCCCACACAAGAACCAACAATCCCCCCAAGTGAGACTGTGCCTCACAAGCATCTCCCACTGCCTAGATCTAATCTCATTATCAGTACTAGCATAAATGAATATAGCCCAAAACACATTATCTATCCCTCTAAATCTAAAAGAAACTTCCAGACAAAAACCCAAACTCCTAACCTCAATCAAAGAGATATTCTCTGACCAAGTTAGGAACATCCCCCCTTTAGTACCATTAGGTCTAACATACAGCCACTTATCCTGCAACTTAAGCTTTCTACACATAGAAATCACAAATTTTTCTTTTTTTTTTGTTTCAGACAAAAAGGCAAAATCTGGGTGGTGGGTCCTTAAGGACTCCTTGAATTGGGAAATTGTAGAGGGCCCTCCCAAACCTCTACAATTCCACACCGACACTTTCATTGGAAACTGTGGGACCAGTTAGGGCTGGTTTCCTCCACCTCAGGTAACAGAACATCCCCAGATATCTTAACTCTCTTTCCTGTCTGACTCTCATTCAACTGACTCCCATTTCCCTCAGCACACATCTCAGCACTCCTTTTAAGAGAAACTTTCTCTCCTATCTTGACCCCTGAACTCCCAGCCCTATCCACCTGCATATTCTCCAAAGACTCTGCTTTGGTAGGTCTAGGTTTTCTAGTGAAAGAAGTCTTCTTTTTCTGAGCAACCTTACCTATCACAGGGGAAGGCTGAATAGACACTTCCACAAGATTAGACTCAATAGGAGTCTCATTAGAAAGGGGGGTTTTCTTGGTGTGAGTATCCTCAATCAGAATAAGTTTAGCTGAACTATCCTTATTCTGTTCTGCCACAACCACAGCTAGAGGATCCTCAAGGTAATTGCTACCTTTTTCCTTTTCCTTAAGAATGTCCTGACCACAAGACACACTAGTTTTATCCCTTACCCCCACCTCACTAGTAGCAACTACCTGATCAGCTCTAATTTGATTATCTTTGGCACTAGAAGTACTCCCCTTATTGAAAGAATGAGTACTCTTAGAGGAGCCTGAAAAGGTAGTGCTAGCTCTCAACCATTCCCCATACTGACCTACATCCAGCTCATTGTTTTTAATATCCACCGATTTAGATGAACAACTTTTATCAGAATGGCCAATTTTCCCACAGTAAAAACAAAAATTTTGAAGATTTTCATATCTAAAATCCACCCATGTGGATTCAGATTCAACTTTTATCAAAGAACCCCTAGGTAGGGCTTCATTCACATTAATCTCAACTAACACCTTAACAATTTGACCTATGTGACCATTAGACCCAGGTATTTGAATAGCTATAGGAGACCCAATTTTCCTTCCTATTTTCAATCCTGTATCCTCAGAAATCCAGTGCAGAGGTAGGTTTAGGATGTGAACCCAAATCTTTATAATTTCCTCCTCAGGAGAGAAAACCTGTGGTCCAGCGCACCAAACCTTCATAATAATGTATTGCCCATCAAAGGACCATGATTTACCCATGAGGATTCTATCCCTATCCTCTGCACACTGGAATAAGAATTGAAAGAGATTATTACCCAAATTTCTAATCATAAAAGGCTTTCTAGTGATCCAAATACTACTCAAGGTAGTTTTCAGACCACTGAAATTGACTTTTTTCTCCCCGAAAACTTTGCCTATAAGGCTAAGTTGACACTCCTTAATACTAGGGGCAATGTCAGTGACAGACAGCTCCACTCCTGACTCTTTATCAGAGAGTTTGAATTTAAGGAGTTTGTCTGACAACTCTTGCTCCATAAGGAAAACACAGAACAAGACCACTAAGACTACACCCTAACAACCCTCCAGCTCCAAAACTATCCCCTCACCCTCTCAAGCCCCACTCCCCAAGCAACTTCTGCCCCCTCCTACCCTAATCAAAACTACAAAACAAAACCTCCATGTGATTTGAGTGTTATTAAATTGGTCATCCAACCAATTCTGCAATCACTTTATTAATTGTGGTAATGAATTCATCTATAAGAAGATAGAAGTTGCTCTCGGCAGAAAAAGAAGAGAACACGGAACAAAAAGAAAGAAAGAGGAGAAGAGGAGAGAAAAATCTCATAAAAGAGAAATAGAAAAATTTATTTGTTATCACAATAACAAAAGAGAGATATTTTTTATTTCTATTTTTAAGTGCTCAATTTCTCGACTCCGCTTCAGTTCGTCGGAACTCGTAAATCTGGTGTGCTACATATTTAAAGACGTTTGTCGTTGTATCTTTGGAAAAGTTACGCCTGAACCGTTAGCTGCCACACGGGGCGTATTCTTCTTGCAGAAAGAGTTTTACTCGCATCGGCTAAATTCTTTCCGTTTTGATTTTTCAGTTGTAATTTAATTTTCAGTTCAATTGTAATTTTTTATTCTTTTTTTTAGATTATTTGTAAGAAATGAAAATTACATATCAGTTCGTAGGATTCCTGTGTAATTTTGACACCCGATTTCTAACAGTTTAAGATATAATGTCCATTAATTAATTCGATTACCGACAATCAAGAATTAATTAATTTATTATTATTTCACCGAAGATAGGGCTCATTCATCACATTCTTATTATGCCGGAGCTTAATCCACCTGCAGGGTTTAGCATAACAATCTTTCATGAACTCACTCTGGGGACATCAGCAAACTAACGCACATGGTGATCGTAAATATCTTAACAGCACATCCTATATATAATAATATTACCCAAAACAGTAGGAATATTAATCCAGCGAACTGAACCTCACCCATGTGAATCAAAGTAATATATATTATATATATCGGCCTGTTTAATATCTTACGGGTTAAGAGAACGCAGTAATTAACCGAGGCCTAGTTCATTACGACGATCAGTATAAAATGAACTTCTCCTCTCTGGGATTTTATTCAATACATAAATGTACTAATGCAACTAATCAGTCAAGACAAACTGTACAGTTGACACTACAACCGTTCGGATGGGGGTGTTCATGCCACTCTAGGTTGTGAACAACTATTCTTGTTTGCAAGTGACTGATAGAGTGATTTTCGGTTAGCCCAATGACGACCCACCCTATCTAAGTGCAGAACAACAGAACGTAGAACTTGTTTAATCTAACACGATTCTCATTCATAAATGGCAAAAGTGTAATAACATGCAAAGCCAAGCTTTCAGTATATAACACTAACACTGACGAGGTGGTGGTCATTAGGACGTAACATGTGTGCAGACCGGTGGTCGCTGGAGAAGCTGAATATTTGGTTCGGTTTGGATTGAAATCGAAAATTCGGTTTGGACCGAAATCGAAACCGAGTATTTAGTTTGGTTTTCGGTTTATAGTTTTTTAAAATTTTGATTTTCGATTTGGTTTGGATATAATCTCTCGATTAAATGAACTGAAAACCGAAATTATATATATAAGTTATAAAAGGCCAATATAAATAAATATATAATGATGTATTATTTAATGACTCAATAAAAAAAAGCTCACAGGCCCAAAGGTAGGTCCTATCCCATGGAATGGAATGGATTCAGTGGTAGAAATATTCCAACTCTCAATTACAGAACACCTCGTCCGAGTCTTCTCAATCTATTCAGTTAGTCAGTTGGTAAGAAAATTCCCAACTCCCAATTTCCAGAGATTTTCCTAAGTTGTCCGCCGCTCGTCCGCCGCATACAATTAGTGATGTGAATCACACACTCCGACTCCGTGTCTCCGATCGCCGCTCGATGTTCTGAACTTCCGCCGTTTTGAACTCTCCGATTGCTCCCGCACGCACTTCACCTGACACTCGACGGCGAAGCTCGTCTTCTCGAATAAGTTCACCACCCAGATCCCCTCGTACGGGTTGCACCTATGGTTCGTGTTTTTCTTCTCTGTAAGACTTTGAAGCTCGCTTTCTTCTTTTAGCTCGTGGCTGTTCTGTTGCGATAGAACAATTTAGTGAATTTCAATTCAAGCTCGTGATTTTTTTTGGTTAAATTTTATGTCTTTGATCTGAGGTTCATAGCTGCAGGGTTGTGGGTTTCCAAATTGTTGACATCCTGCTTCTGTTACTGTAATAAAAATGACAAACTCCTGATTTAGTTTTGGTTGAATTTTCTGATGGGCTTGCTCTTGAATCCCCATGATCTCTGATTTAATGCATAGAGTTGTGCATTTAGTGAAATGTTTCTCAGTTTCATAATCTTGGTGCAAGAGTCATCTCAACTGTACAGAAAATAAAAAATCCATTAATGCAATTTTCGCTCAAATTATAGATTATATATTTTTCATTTCTTATTTTATCGGATAACCGATAACCGAACCGATCAAAATGCAGGATTTTCGGTTTGAAACCGAACCGACCTAAAATTCTGTCTAAACAAGTATAGGCCCTGGCCCTGAACATAATTGGGCCCAATCCCAACCATTTTTCAAGGTTAAAAAAAAAAGGAAGATCAGTGAACGGAGAAGCAAGAAAACTGCACTCCACACCCCGGTGATCAGTAGACGGCCCAGCTCATATTCGCAGCTGGTAAGCCGCCGCCGGCAAGAGGAATTTGGCTTCTCAAAGCTCCAAAGAGGTAGTGTTCACACTTCCTAATGGTCTAATCCAAGTTGCCCAAATGACTATTCTTAATTATTTGTGAAACTTTGATTGTCATAGTGGCAGAACTTGAGAGGCTCTTTTTAACGTTGGCCAACAACAATCTTGATGTGCGCACTGATTGAGTGTCGATTTTTTGTTTATTTTGTGTTCATTTTACATATTAGGTTACTGATTGCTTTGCTGAAACCATGAAATATGTGTTCCTTTTTTTTTCTTTTTTTTCCTAAATTGAATTATTTTGTAATTTGTGTGAATGAAGAG
>BKCP01008404.1:43074-88831 GCA_008636005.1 Striga asiatica
TCGAGGATGATATGGATTAATTATTTAAAAACATGATGGTAAACATATTGATATTTTTATATATAGTATTTTGACATGAAATGATTGTTTCAACTTATATTACAAGTTTGTTATTTGACATTTCAAATCGGGGAATTTTCTCTCGCGATAACCTAACCCCCCCAAATCTCGCCAGCATCGCTCCAAATTACCTGACGATTGGGCTTCTTCGGTGACGGCGGAGCTCTGGCCAGGGGTCGTCCTTGACCGCTCCGCCCTCCTGGACGACGCGCACCTCTGATGTTGCTGTGGAAGGGCTGCGAGCGTCGGTCCGATTCTAGGTTGCTGACGAGGTTCCGGTCGATGGTGGCATCCCTCACGGTCGGCGTTTGGCCGGAGATTGGAGCATTCTTTTCAGTCAATGGTGGACCTTCGATAGGTGACGGTAAGCCCCTTCAACTTCGCCTTGTCTGTGATATTTGGAATCTGCCTCTTCCGGCGGGGCTCCGCCTCTGTTTGATGGGGCCAGGGCCTTTGATCGTAGGAGCTCCGTGGTGGTGTTGGGCAGAGAGTGCGTCATTGGGAGGGCGGGACTCCGTTGGCTGCAGCTTTTCTGGTTGCGGCAGTCGGGGTTGAGGGACCGAACCACCCTCACCCTTCCCTAGTTCGGCTAGTGGTGTTAGGTGGCGGGGGACCCTGGGCTCGGCTAGTGGTGTTAGACGTGCCCGGGTGGGCGGGTGTGGGAGCTGGTCGATTCTCTTTCGGTTGGAGATGGGTTGATTCGGGGATTGGTTTGGGGCTCGAGTTCGGCTACTGTATAGGCATTGGTGCAATTTCGGTAGTGTTTTCTCTGGCTTGGAATATTTCCTGTGTCGATCGTTCATCGCTGGTTGGAACCGTTTCGTTTGCCGAGGAAGGGCTATTATGTTATTTTTTATTTGTTATTAGTGTTTTGTGATGTCTGTGTCTGTATTTGTGTTTTATGTCTGGGCCGTTGGTCCCTGTGTGCCCGGGTGTCACCTTATTACCCCGTTGGGGCCCGACACTCGGGGATTACCCTGTGGGGGCCTTTGTATTGTCTTTTGTGTTTTTAGTGCTCTTGTGTTTTAGCCTGTTGGGGTCATATCCCGTCTATGGGATTTCTAGGCCGCTCTATAGCGTGTCCTCTCAGTTTTTCTTTTTCGGCTTTTTCGGCTGTGGGTCGTGTTTGTATTAGAACTTTGTTCTCTCTTGAGGTTTGATATAATATCTCTTTCGTTCCGAAAAAAAAAAAAAAAAGACATTTCAAATCGGGCCCCCTGAGTGAAATTCCTAGATCCGTCACTAGTTTGATTAAACATTTTCAAACCTTTCAGTGCCTTATTTTCACATTGGGTTTTAGGCATTGAAAAAGATATGTAGAACCGCTTTTGTTTTCCCTCATTTAATTTAAATTTGAGGAAGCCGACAATTTTTTATGACTTCATGGGCTGACAATACAACATCTTCAGTTGACCTCTCGTATGTTTGTTGCGAGTAGATCGTCATGCATCTTTAAAGATTTTCGAACTTGATTTGAAGAATATAGATGAGATGTAGAGATGGTCCCACTGGCCGTGTTAAATTTGTAACAATACAACTATGAAAAACATAAAACGTTGTGTACAACTTGATTTTATTTCGATAAAATAATCTTGCGAGTACAATCTCTTTATGTCTACTCTCATTATGGTCTTCATGGACTTTGATTTGGATTTTCGAATGTTAGATTTTACGTTTGGATCTCATTCGGGCTTGAGCTTGATTAACGTTAATTTGAGGGTCGAATGATTTGCTCTCGAATTGAACTATATGACTTGATTTGATTGGAGGTCTTCATGATGGACTTTCTTATTCGTCTTCCTTTGAGATGAATTTAAGCTTGAATAACATTGGCTCGAGGGCTTAAAAGTTTTTCTCCGCATCAAACGCTATGTTACTTGAGCCCACCACGAACGCATGTTGAGTGTCTCCTAGAACACAGTTGATCTTCTTGGCTTTAACTTGAGAAGAGTTTATGGCGCGTCTATTTCTTAAAAGGAATTGCTGCCTTTATTTTATTTTTGACCTTCTTCTCTATTGAACGTACTTCAAAAGCTTGATTTTGAATTGAATCTTCAATAACATCTTTGGATTTTATATAGAGTTTTTGTGAGCTCTTGAATTTGAGACTTGAATTATGTGGTGTAGTTCTGGCTTTGGGAAAGCCAAATTAGTCATATATGATTTGATATAATATCTTTCATTAACCTAAAATTTTTTCTTATCCTAAAATTTGACTTGGTGGACAAAAATATTTTGCATACGAACAACTTCTATGAAAGTCGGGCCTCTGGTGGGCAACCTGAAATAGGCAGGTCACATGTGGACAACCTTGGGAGTAAAGCTTGGCCGTCTGGGGGTTGTTGTGAAGGTGGTCGGGTCGCACACGGACATCTTCTTTTATGATGTTGATCGCGTGATCGCAGGACCTAGGTCCCTTATATCATATGATTTGGTAATGACTGGTGGTCTACGGGGATCTCCAAGTTTTTTTATTATTGGTGTAAAGAGATCGTCAAATATTGTTTCGATTGGGGAGAAAGATATAGATCGACATAGTTCGAAACACTATTTATGATGACTGCGAGAGTGTGTTATTTTATGAGGCGGTCGAGAAAAACTTCTGAATGATCAGTCAAAGTTCTATTGTCTTCAAATGTCTTTTGAGGCCAATCGCTCGATCATCAAAAGGTGCTGATGCGGCCACCTTCATCCCTTCACGTCAGTTGATGATTATTTATAGAACTTCCTACTTATTACAGATATATTTAAAGAATATATAAATAATTTCTAAAAACAAATTTCAAATCTAATAAAATATATTCGATTATCTTAATCGAATCGAATAATAACTACAGAACATGTTGTACGGATGATTAATTGATTTTATTTAATTGTATTGATAATATTAAAGAGAGATTTTTAACTTAAATTGAGTTAGGTTTTGAATTAAAAAGTAAAAAAAAAATAACAATTAATTTTTGTAACTAATCCCGACGACTTTCCGGGNCTTGTTCACTTCATTTTTTCTTTTTTTTTTTTAAGTAAAAAAATCACGACTTTCCTTCAATTGAATTCGTTAAAGTTTTGAATTAGTTTGTTATTAATTAATTTCAAATCACTCTCCCCGCCCAATTCCCGAAAAAACACAGAGCCAATAAAGAAAAAAAACGAAAAGAAACAATGGAAGCTCAAATTTCCGAAAAAGAAGAAGATGGTGAAGAAGAAGTAACACGGACCGAACTAATTCCAATACATGAATTTCTGAAACACGTTGACGTTCCATCCCTAAGAGCCGTGAGAGACGCCTATCCCGAAGGACGGCTGATAACGAGTCGTCACCTTGCGACGCGGCTATCTATGGAAAACGAGATAGTCAGGCGCGATGAACTGAAGGAAGTCATCAAAGGCTTCTGCCCCCAGATGCGGACGTTTTCACTGCCTTTGCCATTCTGGAAGAAGATGAAGGGGACGAGCTCTCCGACGCGATCATGGCTATCGAACACGCGAGCGAATTGACGACGACCGATGTACTTCTGTGGACGAGGGAGGAGGCGTTGTCTCTACTCGATCAAATCCGAGTGAAACTTAACCCCGACGAAGTTCTCCAGAAAGTGTGGGATCAGAGTAAGTCTCGCTTTTAGGGTTTTACATTTGATTTTATATTGTTCTTTTTGGGTCAATTGTTGCTGCTGGTATGTAGTAGTCTGCGTGGATGGTGAAAATCTTGCCCTAATTGATAACTTTCTTGTACAGGAGATAATATTGTGATTGGTCCGTTTTGATTTATAACAGGGCAGGAAGGATCAGTAGGAAAAATGAAATCTTGAAATTGGTACACTGCAGTTAAAAAAGATTCTTCCCATTAGTTAGATATTCCAGAATGAGAAAACTGAAGTTATGTTTCTTGAAAAAATTATGCTGCTGGTTTTTGCCATATCCCATGAGTTATAGCATGAATTTTCTTGATTTGCAGGAATGACATCTCTCTTTTTTATTCCTTTTTTTTTTTTTTTGGCNTATTTTGATTTGGTTTTCTTTTGCGGCCTTTATCCTTTGCTCATTGGCACACTGAACATATGGATTCTTTTAGTTGCTGTGGAGAATGCACACTTGAGGGCGAGGCCGTTGAGAAATGAAGAGCCTGCCACTGGGAGGGACAATGCAGAAGTTGATGCCAAGAGCGATGAAGTTAGTGCAGGGAAGAAGGAAGCTGTGGGGAAAGATGCAGAGCAATAGGGATTCATTGATGCTGTTGATATTCTACTTAGGTAGCCATAGAGATTCTTTGATGCTATTGACGTTCTAAGGTTCACATAAGTTTGAGGTTTACTAGTTTTTCTGAGGTTTACTAATTTTTCTAAGGTTTACATGAGTTTGAGATTTACCACTTTTACTAGGCTGCTGCTAAAATCTTAAAGGTGACTGAATGTTTGTTGGTTTACAAGTTTTACTAGGCTGCTGCCGAAAACTTAAAAGTGACCACATGTTTGTTGTTTTTACATTTTGATTCCTCGTTTTCCATTCAAATATTGCTTTGGTGCGCTTTGTCTCGTGTATGTGTGAAACTTGATATCTTACAATTTGACAATCTGCCAAGTCTTATGTTGTGAGTGAAAATATCTATAATCGTGCACACTAAATTGTCTGCTGATTAAAGAAGAGGAAAAAACTCCGAGGTTGATTAGGCTAGGGTTATTAAAGAAATTCTGGGAGGTTACTGCAAAAACTCTGGTCTAGTTGTTAATTTTGAAAAATCTTCATGCTTCTTCAGCAAAAATACTCCTGTGGTTGTGAAACAAGCGATGTGTTACTTGTTGGATAATGTGAAAGAAGTTCAAAACTCTAGCTATTTGGGCTTGCCTCTGGTAATATGAAGAAGATACAAAAAGGAGGTGTTCAAATTTGTTAAAGAAAGAGTCAATCTGAAAATCAGTAACTGGAAAAATCATCTCTTCAATTCTGCTGGGAAAGAGATCCTCATTAAATCAGTTGTCAGTGCTATTCAAAACTATGTTGTGTCCTGTTTTGAACTCCCTAAGAGCTGTTGTACTTCTTTGAATTGAATGACAGCAAACTTTTGGTGGGGGGATGAAATGTTTGGAAATAGTAGATTGGTTTTGAACTGGTATGTTCAAAGTTTATGATCTTTTTGCTTGTTGGGTTTAAGGGTGAAAATGATTGGAAAGGATATTAGAATCAGAGAAACACCTTGAATTCCTACTAACCCTAGATTCAAATTGTTTGGGGCTACTGCAGGGATTCAATCTTGATTTGGGTCAGTCGGCTCATTGATACAGAAGGAAATAGATGGGACAGGGAACTTTTGTTCAGTAATTTCCATGTTGTTGATGTTGAAGCAATTTTGAACATTTCATTGCACAGATTGAATGAAAATGCTGAAACTTACATAGCATTTTGAATAAAGTAGATCTTATACAGTGAAATCTGCAAAAAATGCAATTACAAAGAGTCTTAACAATTGTTTGGCAACAGGCCAAAGGTTTTGGGCTACTGTTTTTTCACTGCTGCTACTGTTTTTTTTTTTTTCCTGTTTGGTTGAGCTGAAAGGAGGGCTAAAGTATTCTAGGTGATTGATTAATTCAAGTGGAATCCTTTAGTCTCTGTTTTGTTTTGCTGCAGTTGGATTTGGTTGAAAGCATTGTTTTTTATTGTTTTGCTTGTTTTTTGTTTTTTCTGTCAGGCTCTGTATATGTTTTGTGTAGAGTTTTTGTTTTGGGAAGTAAATTTCTCTTTTGGGATATTATTTGGATGATTCTCTGTTTCACACTCTGCTGAGTGAAGATATAGTACTGGAATTTCGACCCATCTAAGTAAAATGCTTAGTTTTGCATCGTTTGGGCTTTATAGAAAGATTTTGGTGGTTCAAAAATTTTCAGCACTCATTTTTGTTGGGCTAGAAACAGCTATTAAGCCTAAATACACAAGTCATTAATAATGGGTATTTTACATGAATACGAGAATTTCTTTTCTGTTTTGCCATTTTATAAGGGTATCTCTAAAAGGACAAAAATATCTTTCCTACTTTTCTTATTTTACGTGTTATGTTATTTTATGCAACTGTTACTTGTTTTTGTAGGTTTATTAATCTTTTTAATTGTTTCTCACATATCATCATCATGTAATAATAAAAATCTAAATTTGTAATTTCATGTAAATAAATATACCTTTTAATATCCATGTTTATATTTTGTATTTCCCGTTCTATATCAAAATATATTTTCTTGTACTCATTTTTATTTTCCTATTTTTGGCTCGTTATCTAGCTCTGATACCATTTTTATAAACCCATTTTTATATACTTTTTGATACATTTATATTATTGTTTTAGATGGTCCTATTTTATGAATCTTTTTATATTTTTGTCTATACCTTTGTACATCATTATTTGCTTGTTGTAATTTTTGTTCATCCCTTTCTATATATGTATATTGTACTAGTTTTTCTATTAGATAATCTACTTCCTTGATTTCTTTTCTTCTTATTTCATATAATTCAAGATTTTGGTCTTTCATTTATCCTAATAATGTTGCATTATTTAAATAATTTTCATATTTTATTTCATCTTGTCTATAAACTTCTAATCTTACTATTAACTCAAGATATTCCTTTTTATTTGTTGGTTTAAATATTTTATAACTCTTCCTATATTCATCGGGAATTTTCTTAATTTCATTATAGCTTTCTATCTTATTTTTAATAGTTAATTTTCTTTTTCTTAGTTCTTTTAGTTCTAGTCTTATTTCTTTCATTTTAATTTTTATTTTGTGTTTAAGTGGGATAATCTTGACTAAGATGAGATTCAGCCAATAATATTCCATTTTTAAGATACCTTACATTTGAAGGATGTAAAAGATATTCATTATTTTGAATCATTCTAATGCTATAAGCAATTCTTTCGATATCTGAAGCTATTAAATTTTTATCATACTGTCTTGTAACAGTGTAATATTTTTCTTTTAATTTTTCAAGAGTTGAATTTAAAACATATTCCCAAGAAATTGCGGGCATAATTATTTTATATCCTGATTTATTTAAATTCTTTTATTTAGGCTTATCACTAAATTGCTTAAGTCATTTACTTGTTTATTTAATGTTTTAATTTCATTTTCTTCTTCATGTATATTTTTAGTACTAAATGGTTTTTCTATCTCTTTTCTTTCGACTAAATCATTACTGTATGAATGTCTTCCTAATGTTAAAGGTGCCTTACTAGTTATTCTCATATTATGTTGTCTTAAAAAATCTTTTTGAATATTATCATTTTTTATAATTGTACTTGTTTCATTAAATATCTTTTCTGTATATATTCTTTCCTGATTTTGATAGTGCATACTCAAACTACTATTACTTAATGCGTATGAAATTCTATAACAGACAACCATTGGTATGTCTCCTGAGTCCATTAACGTTTTTTCCTGAAAATTACATATTATTCCTAAACAATTGTTTATTTTCTTAGTTGCTAATGGTATAGGAAATTGTAATGATACATTAAATTTAATTACTCCATATCCTAGGTCTCCTTCTATTTCTCCTAGTTTTCTTGATTCTTTATGCATAATTCTATTGTCTTCAACTATAATATTTATAGGTGTTTTTATTCCTTCTCTAAATGTTGATTTTAATATAATTTGAACCGTGTTTATATGTATATATCCTATTTTCTTTCTATCTTCTTCCTTAATTTTTTCTAATCTTTTTTCTATCTGACTTATTTCTACAAGGGGTGCTTGAAATCTATAATTGGCTTGTTCTATTTTTATGGGTTGTTCTCCATTCATAATTCCATATACTATTGTATTTCTTCTAAATAATTTGTTTAATAAGCTATTATTTATCCCTTCTCTTTTATCTATGTCTAAATTTCCTTTATTTTTTACCTTTGTTACTAGCTTCTTATCTAATAATATATCTGCTAAGTATGTTCCTTTTTCTTCTATATGTTCTATAGTTTGATACTCGTTTTCCATTTTTATTATCTCACTGCGAATGATTTTTCAAAAACTGTTTTCTAAATTGTAAATGAAAGCAAGAGTAAATATAGAATGATAATATACCGTTGATCTTCTCCTTATTTCCAACACAACTGGGACTTGATCCTTTTGGCATACAGCGCCTACGATCCTTCAACCAGCTATTCAGTGCTCCAGGAAATGCTTGAGAATATCTTCTGTATATTATTTCACTCTTTATTTTACTCTTACTTCTAAAATATTTAGCTGCTCATGAGTATTGAAACACACATATTTTTCATTAGAAATTTATTTTCGAATTGCCGTGCCTTACAAAGTGAATGGCCGGTCTTCTTTATAGGCAGAGCTCCTCATGCCATTATTCACACTTAATTTACATATGGTCTATAATGACCAACAGGTCACATCTTTAAGGGACGTGCACTACTCCTAATGCCAAACAGTTGGCAAAGTGAAAGGTGGAAAAGGACAACTGGTCCCCTCCATTTACACAGATAAAGAAAAAAAAGAAGAAAAATACAAATTACATTGTGCTGAATGACGTAATTGCTTGCGTCTATTCGTCCATTATTGTATCATCTTCTTCTTGTACTAGTTGCAGATCTTCTCCAACTGCTTCTGGGTTACATTCTTCACATACATGGTCTTCGCTAAACTCCTTTTGCAGTCTTTCACATATTTTTCTTTTTAATTCTTTGGGCACATCGAACTGAATACTAATCAACTCATCTAAATATTTATTTAGTGATTGGGTATCTGTCTCTGTTGGGTTTGTTGCTTGCATGCTCCATATCACAACTGACTTTGAAGTATAATTGATTCTTCCCTTTATCCGGATACCTTTGTTGAGAATCATAACATAGTTATTTAAAAACTGTGTTATTTCATCTTCATGGTGTGCTTGGCCAATATCTGGATAATTATTATTGCTGACTCCGATTTGACATAATTGTATTGCGGTTTGTATAACTTCTCCCCCCTCTGCAAAGACTGGTGTTGTGGCGAAAATTTTTAGAAATCCTTCTTTCTTTCTTAAAATCTTTGATGCATACTGACTCACGGCTCTTCGTATATTTGTGGGAAAATATTGAAAAATGTCTGTTCCCCGAAAATATATACAACTGACTAGTCCAGATTGAAACAACATGTATGCTTTTAACGGGTTTGCTTCAGGAAGTATAATTGCTTTTGGCCCCTGATAAATTCCTTCAATTGGATATATACTCGTTTGCTTGTCTGCCTCTGTATAATTAACTATAAACTTGAATTCTTGATTGAATCTTGCTTGAGTTAATTTTGTTAACTCTTCTCTTTGCTGTTTACTTTGTATATTGCCAATTGTTAATGGCCTTAGTGTAGGAATTGATCCTATCACTTGCATCTGTTTATGTGGTGCCGTAGCTGGCATTTTTGCTTTTCCTGCATATGTATTTTGAAATTTTTCTAGAGCCTGTTGTGCTTCAAACAGACTAGAAAATTTCTGATGTATAATGTTCTTGTTACCTATGGTGTGAACTGCAACTTCACTCCATTGTGTATATATTCCTCTGTGTTCTCCTGTGAATATCACATAATGCGTTTTAGGTTTTTCTTCTTCGTCGAATGCTTTTTCTAATTGCTTTGAAGATCCAATGGATTCTTCTTTCTTTTCATTTTTTGTTTCTGTCGGGAAAAGGACATTTCTTATTGCTTTGATTTCACTTTCTACTTGCATGAGCTGTTTTCTTAGCTCTTCTGCTTGCTTTTCCAGTTTTTGCATACTTTCCATTAGTAATGGTTTAAGTGCTTCCATTCTCTTGTTAATGTATCTGCAAGAAAATTTTCGTTACTGGAAATATAAAGAGAAACATAATCATATTGTTGCGCTTTTAAACTCCATCTTAAAAGTCGTCCTTTATTGTAGGATTCTTTTAATTTATATTTTGTAAAATCTTTTGTATAAAGACTATCAGTTTGAAAAATAAATTTAACTGGTTGTAAATCTAATTTGAATTTTTCCAAAGCGTTAATGAAAGCTAATGTTTCTTTCTCATGTGTTGTGTAATTACGTTCTGCTGGTTTAAATGTTCCTGATACCCATTTAGATAGTAATAAATTGTTGCCTTCTTTAATTTTCTTTCGTAAAAATGTTTTTACTTCAGAAAGGTTATTTTCTCTGACAAGCTGTTTAAATTCTTCGTATGTATCTGGGATTGCTTGAAGAATTGCTCCCCAAGTATCCTGGCTTGCATCAGTATTTAAAATGACTAAATCATTGGGTTTAAGTAAATAAAGTCGTGGTAAATGAGTACATAAGGGCGTGCTTGTTTATGAAATAAGGGCGTGCTTGTTTATGAAATATTTCATTCAAAATGAGTTATTTTAGTTAACTAGAGTTAATTTTGAAAAAAGTAGTATGGTTAATTGTTATTAGGATATAAATGATTGGAAATGATTATTAATGATTTGATGTAAAAGTACGATATAAATGATTGGAAATGATAGGTAGTTAAATTATGTGAGTGGATGAATAGTGAATTAAAGTTGATGTGATATGTAAAAATGATTCGTTTATAATATTTAATTATATAAATAATATAAATGATAGTGAGGTTGAGTTAAAGTTAAGTTAGATTTTGAGTGAGAAATGAATTATTTCATAAACAAGCATACCCTAACCTTTTTAGAGATTGTACTGCTCTAGTTGCATCATCTGTCCATTTCCATGGTGTTTTTTCAGAAATCATTTTTTGCAACAATTCCCTTTCTTTTGCTAAATTTTTTATAAAACCTTTTTCTCCTATGTAAGTAAGACATCCGAGAAATTTTTGTATTTGGTTTCTATTTTCAAGCTGATCTGGAAAGTGATGTATTTTTTCAAGTAAATGTTTTTGTGGTTCTATATAACCTCCTTCAATTATTTTCATTCCTAAAAACTCAGTTTCTGTTTTGCAAATTTTTGCCTTTTCTTTACTTAAAATAATTCCTTTATTTCCTAATTGTATAAGAACTTTTGCAAGTTCTTTGAAATGTTCTTCTTTTGATCCTTGTGTAAAAACAATTATATCATCTATATAAGCAAGACTTATTGATTCTAATCCTTTAAGATTATTATCCATAAATCGTTGATATATACTAGGTGCTTGTTTAGTCCAAATGGCATTACATTATATTCATAGTGATTTTGCGGTGGACAACTAAATGTTGTTAAAGGTTTAGTTTCTTCATGTAACCTTAACTGCCAATATCCTGATTTAGCATCTAATGTACTATACCATTTTGCTTTCTTTATTCTACTAAAAATATAATCTTGTCTCGGTAGTTTATATGCATCTCCTTTAGTAGCCTTATTCATTTCTTTATAATTTATTACCATTCTTCTTTTTCCTCTTTTTAATTCATTATGATTTTCTACATAGAATGCTGGTGCACTATGTGGGCTTGTACTTGGTTGTATAATACCTTTTTCTAACATCTTAGTAGTTTCTTCTTGAAATTCTTTAACATCTCTTTCTGTATATGGTATTCTATTTGGTACATTAACTTCTTTATTAGGATCTATCAATTCTATTTTAACTATCATGCTATTCGTATTTTTATCTGGATCTAATGGATCTTGACTACATATGTTTTCTAATAGTTGGTTAATCTGTTCTTCTAAATTTATGCTTATCATTTTGTAAATTTGAAATGAAACTTTTCTTAATATCTCCCCCCTTATAAAAGAAGACGTATTGTATATTTTTGTGGTTATTATTTTACTAGACTGGGTATCTAGTTGTGGACATCTAAGGCTTATACTATTTAATCTTTGAATAAATGGACTGTATAATTTAAGAAAGTTATTTCCAATTATTAATGGTAAGCCTGTATTTTGTTTATAAAGACTTGGTAAAGGAAATCTTTTTTCTTCTATTAATAATACTAAATCTGTTGCTCTATAATTAATACTTATTGTTTTATTATTTGCAATTCTTACGATAATTGGTTTGTTTAATTTCTTCCAATATTTACTAGGTAATATAGTTTCTTTTGCTAGACATATTGTTGCACCTGTATCTATATATGCTAGTAAAAATTTGTTAAATAATTTAACTTTTATAAACGAACTGTTTTTATTCATCTTCTGATTCAGATGTTTCTAAATCACTATCTGTTTCTGATTCTAAATCGTATATGTCAAAATCTAAGAGTTCACCTTCCTCATATTCATCTTCTATCGGTTCATAACCTAAAGAAAATATCATTTTTAACTTCTTTTCTTTTTCTGGTATGTTTTTAGGGCATTCATTTGCATAATGTCCTATTTCTTGACATTTCCAACATCTACAATTCTTTTTACCTTTAGGGCAATATTTTCCTTGTTTTCTAAATTTTCCTTTATATTTTGTTTTCCACGGTTTTCTAAATGTTTTATATCTTCTTGGTCTATATCGTCTATTAAATTTATTATATTTATAATATCTCTTCTTTTTGTATGGATTATAACAACCAAATTCTTGTGGTACACTTTCTAGTTGTTTGCAACATCTTGAATCGACCTTAGTCATTTCATGATGTTCTATCTTTCTTATACAAAGTTCATCTCTATATTCTTTTGCGTATTTTTCTAAAATTCCTAGAGTTTTTTCTTCTTTTGTTTCACTTATTTTATTCTGAATATATTTATTCATTTCATATTTAAGTTTACTTTCAACTATTTCTATTAGTCCTGATCGATCCTTAATTTTATAAAAATTTTCTCTTACTTGACAGAAAAAATTTTCTATATAACATATATTACATAATTTCATATTTGTTAAAAATCTAATTACCTTATCTTTTTGTGTTTCTTTTGATTCTTGTCCTGTAATTCCTAAAAATTCTTTTAACAAATCTTTTGCTAATTCTTTTAAAGCTCCTATTTTATATTCTGCTCCCGTTTCTGAACCACTAGCTTCAAGATTTAATAAAATTTGAGTGTTTTCTAGATAATCAAATAATACTCCAGACGTTTTATATCTTATATAATTGACAAAATCAATTAATGTCATTCCATTTATCATTGAATCATTTGTTTGAACTAGTAATTTCAATTGATTAGTCCAAGTGACTATTAAATCTTCTGTATTAGTTGCACAATCTATATTTAAAATTCCATTAGATAAATTTCTTTCTTTTTCTAAGTATGCTGGTGGAATATTTTTCTTTATTTTTTCTTGATGATAGCTATAATCATTTCTATATATAAAATCTCTAAAGCTGCTTTCATAATTATTTTGTGAACTAGATGCTTCATTATTATTCATTCTAGGTCGTTTTGGTGATAATGGTGGTGTTGTATAAGGTTTTTGGTCAGTCATATTAAATGTTGGTTCATCTTCACCTTCACTATCTATTCCGTATATTATTCCTTGTTTATCTTCATCATCTATTTTTGCCATTCTAGTTTCTTCAATATTACATTTTTCTAATAATTGAGTTAATCTATCTATGTCATCCATTAGAACTTGTTGGTGGCTCTATTCGAATTGATTTAAATAATTTTTTTCGTGATTTTTCTTTTTGTACTAAATCTTGTAGTTCTTTTATTATTTCTTTTATTTCATCTATTTTTTCTAATATTTCTAATTGATTATTTTTTATTATTTCTATAAGTGTTCCTATTTGTTCTGACATTTTTGGTGGTTCACTCATTATCTTCTTTTATTAGTATATTGAGGTAATATTTTTATGTTGACTTTTTCAATAGAGTGTTACCATTATATGTAACAAGTCATTTTTATCCTTGTATTTTTGGAAAGAAAAAGTTGTAAAGATAGTTGTGTCAAAAACATAAATGAGCTTGGTGTTTGAAGTCATTTCCTCGAGTTGTGACACAAGAGTTGCATGTTGTTGAGAAGGAAAAGTTGTCTATTTCCTTTTGTACAAACTAATAAATGAGCTCTCCGCTTTTTTCTAAATCGATTTCAAATGTAAAAATAATGTAAATTGGAAAAACTATATATGTGCTATTTCATCGAACTTCAAGGTTCATTTTTACACATAGGCCAACACTTACTCACGAAACGACAAGATTTAAATATAATCATTTCTTTTTTACAAAAAATAAAATAAATGATTATATTTAAATCTCCTTTGTTACGTGCCCATAATCTATCACTGAGAGTCTGAGATGCATCGAGACGGGTCTAAATGTTGAGTCGATATATTTTTCCGAACAAACACACATCTTTATAACAATATTGTATACTTAAAAATATATTTTTATAACTAGATTCTATATTTAAAAGTGTACTTTCTATCATTTATGTGGATGAATTCATTTTTACAATTTTTTAAACAAATAATTTATCCTACAACTATCCAACATAACAAACACAACATAAAAATAATCCAAACAGTACAATCCCACAATATGGTATTATTTTTGTCCAATCCCATCCTATTTAGCAAACATGAGCTTAGGGTATCTAATTTAATGGTCAGATATTAAATTTGTTAAAAATAGTATGATTGTCTAAATATCATACAATATAACAATTAATTTAAGGAACAATGTAAGCCAACCACATATATTTAAACATTTATGTATTGATGGAACATTTTTTTTTTAACACCTGTTTTAAAAACCAGCGGGTTAAATGAATAGCTCTCTTCGGGTTCACAGTTCAACCAATATTTCAATTGATTTAATACGATTTATGTTAATTAATCATATAATCAAAATATTAAAGTACCATATTAGCACAAATGCTAAAGTTGTATATTTCACCTTTATTAATCATTTATATTTTTGACAAATGTTATTTCTAAATATTGCTTTTTATGCCGTTCTAACGGTTAAATAATAATATATTTTTAAAAGATATGTACGTATACTTTTTAAATTGAACGATCATACTCTAAAAATAACATAAGCAAAAATATATTAAATCATAGCATCAGTATACATTTTTATCAAAAAGGTACGACAAATGACCACCTAACAGTTAAGCACTTCACATACAAATTTTGTGGTAATTAGTATTGAAGCACTATTGATAATTTGATATACATAATTTTTCATAGTATTAATATCTCTATTATGTCTAACTACCCAATTTCTAATTAAAATTAACAAGAGGGTTATAGTTATAATTAGGGTTCCAACAATGTGAAATATTTGTCTTTGCAGAGATAATCGTTTAAATTTCTAAAGAGCTAATCATTTAATTTTAGATCCCTACATTAATTGGAAATTCTGTACATGATTCTTTTCATACGTACGTAGCTCTATCGCATCACGTAAACGGATTAAGATTTAAAAGTGCCTTTCAGTAGCATTGACTATGAACAAACGCCGTGCTAAAACAGTCGCTAATCACAATTATCGGACTAAAGAATATATTAATTAATATGTGCAAAAAGTGAGGATTGCGACGTCAGACGGTGAGACTCAATCAACTCTCTTGAAGCTTTAATTAATTCTTAATTAATGCCACAGTTTGATGATTCCCGAATTCACTTTTTCTAAAGTTTTCAACTTAAGTTACGGATAATTTAAATTAAGTAATCAGGTAATTTAAGAAGGCAGTAATCAAGTTCGAGTTCGGCTCGTTTATCAATATTAACTAGTTGAACTTTAAATTTATAAAAACAATTATATAAGAAATTCTTATTTTTCGAGTTCTAATGAACCGAGTCAAACCTAACTCATTAAGTAATAAACGAACTCGAACTCGACTTATTTATCAACAATTAAAGCCAAACTCAGAGTCAAGTTGAGTTCCCGTTTTCATAATTTTTAATGAAAATGGGGAGAAAATTAAAGACATATTGAAGGCAGATGAGATTCTTGTAGGACGTGGTCAAGGAAGCTTTGACTGATGTTATGTTCAAATAAATTATAAACCAGGCAATGACTGTCTATTTGTATTTAGGAGGCTTTTTGGACTGTTGCTTCACTGCTTTTGACTCTATATTCCCCCTTAATTTTGTGAATAATGTAATGGACTTGAAAATCATTTATAAAAAAGTCATGTTGAATGGTATTTTGGAAATTCAGATAATAATATTTGAGTTAAAACTAGTAATACAAAAAATAATATCCACATGTAGGATGGACAAAATGGAGTCGAAACTAAAAAATCGAACAAAATTATACAATTTGGAACAGTACAGTTATTTCAGTATGCGAAAAAATTTGGTTCGGTGGGGATTCTGCACGGACCGAAATCAAAATACATAAAAAACCGAGTCAAATATCATGCATTCAATTCGGTGTTGTTTTCGCTTTGGTTATTTTTAGAGTTGAAAATTTTCAGTTTGATATTTCTGCAGTTCAATTTGACAATTTTAATTTTTTGATTTTTGTTGTACAGTGCAATTTTGCACCGAACCGCAAAATTGCTAATCAATATTTAGTTGCTACTTATGCAATATGTTGAGAAATCCCATAATCACTTTTGTATATATATTTGTAAAATAAACAATTTATTTATTTAGGTGATGTAAAAGAAGAGTAATTTTGTGTTGCAATTTGAGCATTTGCGATGATTTGGGTCTAGTTTTATCTATGTGGTCTGTAAATAAATTTAAGTCTTGGATGACATGAGTAAAACAATATAAAATTAGCAAAATTCACTCCAATACAAGAGACTATGTCCCTACTTGGGTCTAATTAAAATAGACTTAAGAACATCCACAATGTTTTGAGTTCATTCACAAAAATATACATGCCACATAAGAAATAGACTCAATCAAGAAAAATATGTACTCCAATGCAAGTGTAAGTAGATCGAGTCATGCTTATGTGACAACAAGAAAAAGAGACTCGGTCTAACCTTAAGTCTATTTTAGAGCACCCACGATGCATTGAGTCTAATTTTACATATGTGGGATATAAATGGACTAAGTTCTAAATGACATGGACAAACCTAAGTAAAAAAAACTCAAAAGCTATTCAATGCAAAAATAAAATACTAGGTCAACCAATAAAAATGCTCTAATATGTTTCCTTTATTAAAAGAAAAAATTAAATTAAGAATAAATGATGAGTGTTTAGGTTTGCACTTGGATCCAAAATATATCCAAGTGTGGACTTTGTCTCTTTTTTCGATTGTCACATAAGTTAGACCATGTCTACTTTTAATTGCATTGGGAGACATTTTTTTATAGTTTAAGTCTATTTCATATGTGGCATATGATATTTTAGTAAGAGACCCAATGCATTGTTGGTGCTCTTAGACCCAAATAGAGGTCTAGTCTCTTTGCATTAGAGTTAAATTTGTTACTTTTATATATTTTTGTCCATGTCATCAAAGACTTAGGTTAACTTACATGCCACGTAAGCACAATTAGACCCAAAGCATTGTAGATGCTAGATCGGGTCACTTTTTCTTTGCTGCCACATCAGCAGGAACAATCTACTTGCACTTGCATTGGAGAATACTCCTTCCTAATTTTATTATTTGTCGTTTTGAGAAGCAACACACTAATTAAGAATTTTCTTTCTTGCCAATATTAACCTTATTCAATGGATGTTATGGGAAGCGATGGAGATGGGATATGAAGAGACACTGTATATTAGATAGTGGGTTAAAAATGAAAAAATATGAACAAAATAGCCAAACCGACATTTATTTAATCAATGATCAATTAAGCCAGAGTGACAAATAATGAAAATAGGAGGGAGTATATTTTTTTTACACTGAGTCTATTATCTAGGTGACATAAATTTTTTTGATTGAACCCAAATTAATACTTCTATAGTGAATCAATCAGCTTCCACGTCAATGGTTATTGATTAACATAATTTGCTTACCTAACGCTTACATATTATTACATTACGCAATTGTTTAATCACGAATGTCGGTGCTTTTTTTTTTTTTATGACTTTGTGGAAATTACAAATGTGCCCTTCTCGTCGTTTCTTTTTCTTTTTCCTTTCTCTGGTCCCCTATTTTTGTTCGAGTAAAATGATAAGGATAATAATCTGAGTAGAGTAGATTTTAGGCTTGGCCTATAATCATGCGTCTATAACAATGTTGTATTAACAGTTAACACTCGTGGTTAACATCAAATGTACATTCCCGTCACATGCTTTGAGATG
Source organism: Striga asiatica (assembly GCA_008636005.1). Taxonomy (NCBI): domain Eukaryota; kingdom Viridiplantae; phylum Streptophyta; class Magnoliopsida; order Lamiales; family Orobanchaceae; genus Striga; species Striga asiatica. The sequence continues at coordinate 61,162 of BKCP01008404.1, forward strand.
GAATCACGGTATGCAAAATTTAATGGGTCCAACTACCAATTTAACATCATCTATTTTAATTTAATTTAATTTTTTTGCTACATATTAATGATTCTTAAATCCACACAACATTTGGTAGTTAACATCATCTATTTTAATTTTTATTTATTTTTTGCTACATATTAATAATTCTTAAATCCACGATAACATATATAGTCATCAAATCATCGTTACAATTTTTTATATGAGTCGTCCTAACCATTAGTCTGGTTGGTACATCATATTTTTTCTTAAATGTTCTATATTTATATTAATTCAATTGAAATAATTCATAATGTCTAATCGTTAGTCCTCTATAATAGCAGTTCTAATCCGTGATTAATAATTCTGGAAAACCATCAAAATCTATGCCACACAGAATCAGCTCGAGTCAATAATTTGATGCTATTCAAAATGTTGACCTTTAGTTTCAGGTTTGGTCTATTCATAAGTCATCCCTCTCAAGCAATCCCTTAACTTGTACACTTTATAAATCTAAGGCATAATTAGTTTAATTGATTCGAATAAGTGATTTTATAAAAGCGATAGAGAAATAAACTATTTTTTAGTAAGATAACCATGTACTAAACCGTGCATGAAATAACAAATGTAAAAAAAAATATAGCAATTGTGCAATGATAAATACATAACTAATAATACAAACCTAACAAAGATAATTGTTTGAAGTTATTTAAAATTGTAACCGTATTTTACACTTAATTTGTCAAAATGATAGTTTTTAATCACATTATAAATGAGCCTAGAATAAATATTAACTACAATTTTATATTTTTGATTGATCTATTTTTTTGTTATAAAAGAATAAAATACTAAGGTTGAATGTATATATAACTAGTATTCGTATCTGTGCACATGCACAGAAACAAATAAAAATATATATATTATATGAATATGTACAAATTTAAAACTTAAAATTAGATAATGGATGTATTACATTTAAAATTTTTGACTATATATAAATGTACAATATCAATAAAATTTTTTTAACTTGCGTGTGAATCTTTATATTAATGACATAAATTTTAATGGACAATGATTTTATAATTTAGAGGAACCATACAATTAATTAGTTAGAAAAGTATTACATTATTTTTATTATTGTTATAGTAATTATTTATGTAATTTTAAGGAGTTTAATTATGACACTCATGTCAATTAACTAATATTAGAGAAAACTTGCTTATTAAGATGAAAAATAATATTTATTGTAGAATAAGTTTCTTAAAGAAAAAAAAAATTACAATACATTTATTTGTAAGTATGTAACTTTTCACATACCATTTAATGTAAATTTATAATTAGTTAATGTTAGTAGTAATTATTACATAAGAAATTAGTCTAAATTAGTATTATTACACTATATTAATATATAATGTAACTATTCCACATTAATTGAAAAAAAGAGCGGGAGGGAAACGTATAGAGGTTTTATTTATTGCGCTGCCAGCAATTATATATATATAGATGTACCAATCTGTATTACCATAACTGAAATAGTTTTGGATGAAAACATTTTTGTCTATTTGGCATACAAGTATGCTTTATCGATTATAAAATTTTATATACGAACAAAATATTATTTTTATTTACTAGGTGGTTAATAATCATAAATTATTAAATTGTTTAAACATAACTAGTGGTAGATTATATATATTTTCACTAAAATCACAATTATTACATAGTAATTTATTGACACAGTTAAAAAAACTATTCATTACAATTATGAATATTAATTTGATTAATTATATCATTATCTCATGGTTGTTGATATGAATTATGAATCGATCAGAAGCACTTAATATATATAACAAATACTATCAGAGTAATTATGTTTAAGTCATATTAACTTAATTATAATTTTATATATTAATATAATTTTCTATAATGTGGTCAACATAATCATGAAAAAAGTAAATACTTGTTGAATATATCATTTGTATTGACAGTAATATTTAAAAATGAAAATAAAATATTAATAAACTTATTATTTGATAGTTGGATGAAATTATGAATTGTAAATTTTACATTAGAGATATCTTTATACATCGACAGACCCATCCAAGTTGAAATATATATAACTTTTATTATATAGTATTTTATATAGAAAAAAGTGTATCTAAAATTATATATTCAAGTAATAACTGAAATTATCATTTTGTAATCATTGAAATATATGATATATGTAAATATTTAAATTGATTATTATTTAACTGATTATATATGTTAAAAAATAAGTTAAAGAAATAAGTATAGAAAAAAAAATAATACCATGAGAAATTTGTGTTGCTTAAAGTTACTAAAAGTTAAAATTTAATTAAATAGTTATTATTGCATGTATTTAGAATTGCAAGAAAGGTTAAATTTGATGAATTAAACATTGGTCATTTATCGAGCAACGTGCAAAATATGAAAAGAATCATAAGATTAAAAAATAGGTAATTTTATGAGTACATGTAAGTAATTGTATACAAAACCATATTTTAAAAAATAAATATTTAAAAATAAATATTTAAATAATCATATTATTACAAAAACCATATTAAATATTTATTTTTAATGAGCTATTTCTCCTATCACCAATTGGTCTTGGGATGAAACCTCACTATGGTGCATTTAGGTCCATCCTCTTATTGTGCGCTTTATCTGAATGGGACCGCACTCTCTTGCGCCGATTCTCTAAATTTTACATAGTATCAGAGCCAGACCAACTCTTGTCTGGGTCTCTATCTCTACTCGATCTGCTGTAGGTTAACTCCAACAATAATCAATATCATTCAAATCAGCTATCATTATAAAAGTCGTTCCTGGAATATTAATGTTCAGTCAATTTATACAAGGAAGTTTGCTAGTAAGTTTGGCAAGTTAACTGAAAAATTTTACTTGTCAGACAATGGGAAACCAATAGAATATTTGAGTAAGTGGATTATATCAAACTAGTACGTAACCCGTGCGATTCACGGGATGTAAAATTTGGAAGAATAATATAACCTCACGTGCATTAGGATTAAAATTGAAATCATTAAAATACATAGGAACATTGTTGAATCATAAAAAGTTCGGTAACAATCATATATTATTAAAAACTTCCTTGTACACAACATTATGAGTTTGATTATTTGGTAACTCCTCATTATCACAAACTAATATTTTCAAAAGAGGCAAATCCTAAAAATCAAACTAATATTTTTGGTGAACAAACTAATATTTTAGAATTTCTAGGATTTGTCTCTTTTTAGTGAACAAACTAATATTTTAGGATTGATTATATGAATAAGGCTGCCTGTTTTTTGTGTTCTTTTCATTCATTTTCATTCAAACAATCCGATGACTTGTATAATGAAATCCGAATCTTAAGTCGAAATTTTTAAAAAAAGAGTTTTTAAAAATTGAAAAGTCAAGGCAATCAGTTCAGATTAATTAAAGGTTAGAGAATATCCGCTCCTTGAAATAAAGACGTGTGCTATCATTAACCAAATATCCGTTATTGATATAGAGTGGTTACCAAAAAATAGAACGCGATAAGGACGCTTCATGGAAATATCAATGAATAGAACGCGATAAGGAGAAATATCAATAGGATAAGGTTATAACAGATCGCTATACAGTTTAACGATAAAAGCTCAGATGGAATGATTTATGATAATTATGTCGTAATTAATGAATTAATTAGATGTGTAAAAATGACATAATTAATGAGAAGTGTGAAAAGAACATAATTAATGAGAAGTATGAAAAGGACAAAAACTTACCAGTTTTGGAAAATATTTAATGCAAATCCAACATTGACCATAATTTGACCTACTATTTTGGATAAATGTTAATTCTTATTATATAAGTATAGATTTTGGTTACTTTTACAACACTTACATACCAGAAATAATGTCAGATTCTTATCACATGAGATATAAATTAAATGATGTACTATTTTTCGTGGTTGATTAAAGGCTAAAGACCACACTAGTATTAGGCAATAGGGAATCTTGAATTAGCTTATACTAATTGAAAATTAATGTACATTTATTATGTAGATGAAAGCTAAAATAAAATACTAAAGTTCAAAAGTTACGTATACCACTTGCTGACATTTATTAGTTCTAAATAAAAATATATATTTATTATGTGGAATGTCATATTTTCTTCTCCAAAAATTTTATGGAGCTATCGAATGATTTTTTTATGGAGCCATACATTACTTAATGTATTGACACTTGTTCAAAATGTAATTATTGTAGGACACGTGTCAATACACTATTCGTGAATAAATGTGAATGACTCCATAAGTCGAGCCATCCGATGACTCCGTAAGTCGAGTCATCTGATAGCTCCATAGCAAAACTGTTTTTTTCTATGCTATATTTTAAAATTTGACATTTAGTACGAAAATATGTATATTGAAAAAATATAGTTATGTAACTGTTAGACACAACATAATAACCATCCTATCTTTTGAGTTAGAGAAAATTTAAATCAAATAATTGGAGACAAGGGTGTAAATTTATTTCAACAAAAGAATAAAACAAGTACCTATAGATTTCATAGGGAAATATAAAAAATAGTTTTCAACAACGTGAATAAAAAATAATCTAATGTTTTCATAATTCTTAAACTTTTGTTCAATTCGAGGACATTTTTCTACCAACACTTTGATTTTCGGCTAAAATGGTGACACGCAAACACGTCATGCATACGTATCTCATTAAATTTTCAGCTAAAATTCAATATTTTTGACAAAAATTGCCTTTAAATTATCAGTTGATCTAAATTATATGACTACTATCAATGAATTAGATTCTAATGAAACTATTTTTTATTCACCCTATGTTACTACAGGACTATGATGTTTTCTCTTTGTCTTGAAATTTTACCACCATATCAATTCTAGTCACCGATTTAAAGAGTTAATTACATCGTTGTTCATTGTATGCATAATTAGTTGTTCACTTTCATTTTCCACGACAAACAGAGTTTACAAACAAAAGCTAGAATATATTCTTGATTCTTGTGAATATTATGACATGATAAAATTGTACACAAGGCAGGCTTTGCTCCAAAGTCAAACACGTTTTATGTTTAATACAATATTTAATAAATATTATTGTTCCTTTTAGTCCACACCTTTTTAATTGATAGGACCAAAAACCCTGCCTAACCCTAATATTATTTGTCCGTTCAGATTTCATAGTCAAAGTGGCACTCTTGGTCAGGGGCGAAATCAGAAAATTAATTAAGAGGGGGCAAAAGACATGACAAAAATTTGGGGGTGCAAAAAATAATTTAAAAGGGGGGAAACTAAAATTTTTAATAATAATAGTAAAAAAAATTAAAATTTGAGGGTGGCCAATTGCCCCCCTAGTGATACATGTAGTTTCGCCCATGCCCTTGGTATGATGAATAGATGTAATATTTACACCAATTTCATTTCGTAAATTCTTGTCTGAATCGGTCTAATTGTTAGACAGCTCTATAAAACTTCGATAAGAAAGTATGAAGATAGAATTAGGTCTCAGCAAGAAAATTGGTGTTTTACAACCAACCACAAGTTTCGTGTTGGATGCAATATGAATAATGAAAAATATGTTCAAAGATAATATATCAAATAATTTTAATAAAAATAAATATTTATATTTCGAGATGTCGACTCATACTCTTTTTTTGTGTTGTATTTTAAGAGTGCATATTTGAAAGGCGTTGCAGTTAGATTATAGTTTATTTAATCACTTGTAAATTTTTTATATTCAAATGTATTTGTTTTGGTAAGAAATTTCTTGTATCCAAACGTGTTTGGTTTGATAGGATAAACCTTTTTAAAAGCTCGAGTTTATCTCATAAGTTTTTTTAATTAGCTTTTCGAAAAAGTTTGCTCGGATTTTAAGTTCAGATGATTTATCAGTTAGTTTCATCTAACTTTTAATATATCAATTATAAGCTCAAAATTAACTTATGAAATATCAGTAAGTTTATCAACCATCAAACTAGCTTTTCAGTTATATTTACCGGGCATACCTCAAAATAATATTTTAATTTAAAAGTATGCGTGAATGTTGAAATAATATGAATGTCCTATGTATAATGTACCTATAATTTTGATTCTCAAACACTCAAAAATTATTCTATCATATAGAAATTGGGTTCATTTGGGAAAATTGACACTAAATCCTTGGTGAATTAAAGTAGAATCCTACTATACCATTACAAAAAAAAAAAAAAAATGTTATGTTCCTAAGGAAAATTCTATGGCAATTATTTCAATGGAAATTCCAACGGATATTCCTATTCCAACAGAAATATTCTGTTAGAATGTGTTTTTCCTTGGAATTTTAGATGAAATTTGATGATTCCAACGGCTATATTTCAAACAACTTTTTACTGTAGAAATTTCTGTTGGAAATTTTATTTCCTCCCCGTTAGAAAATTTACCGTTGGAATCGTCAAAATTCAATGGAAATTCCAATAGAAAACTCATTCAAACGGAACATTTTTGTTAGAATTTCCGTCGGAATCCATTGAAAAATTCCAACGAAAATAATAGTATTGAAATATCCATTGGAATTCACTACAAAATATTTTTATATTCCAACGGAAAATCTTACGATAATATATTCCACTGGTATAGTTTTCCGTTGGAATCATTCCAACGAAAATATTGTGTCGGAATGACTTTTCTAATGGAACTTTAGATAGAATTTGATGATTCCAACAACTATTTTTCTAACGATTTTTTACCGTAGGAATTTCTGTTGGAATATGTAATTTCCGTTGGAATTTTTAGTTCTACCTCCGTTGAAAAATTTACCATTGGAATCGTCAAAATCCAACGGAAACCTCATTCCACCGGAATATTTTCGTTGGAATTTCTGTTTAAATTCCATTATAATATATTTGTACTGGAACTTTTCGTTGAAATTTCATCATTTCATTTGTAGTGATTGCCGTTGGAATAATTCTATTGGAATATATTTCCGTTGGATTTTCATCATTTTCTTTTGTAGTGTACTTATATTTATTTCTCAAATTAATTAACTGTTCTTTGTAAATTAACTAGTTCGAATATTCTATCCTTAGGTTCGGAGGTCATGACTGCGTTCATTTTCTTTTACTCGTTCTTTTTTTTTTGGTACAAAAAAGGAGGCGAAGGCCTTAGGCTATAATGTTGCGAGGATAAGAAACCCCGATAATATCGTGATACAACCACGGTTTTACCCCCGTGGGTGGATCGTCAAAAACATGGAGCCCACTTGGCATGGTCGAGGCCAACGATGGATGTGGCGGACCTCCACTCTCCAATCTCTTGCCAGAAGGTCTCGGATTCCCATGATAATACTACTATGAATTCCGGGTGGCACCCCATCGTCGCTTTGCAACACCACCTTCACCAAGGTGCTATTATCTACTTCCGCTATAACCAAGCGATGTCCCTTGTCCCATGCCATAAGTAGCCCTTGGAATAGCCCCCATAGTTCCGTACCCACAATTGAGCAAAACCCAATATTCATCACAAAACTGCCCCTCCATCTACCCCATTCGTCACGCAATAAGCCACCTGCCCAAGCCATCCCCGTTTGGCGATTGAAAGCACCGTCGGAGTTTACTTTTATGACACCAGCTGGAGGTTTGGACCAATATAGCCATCTTTGCTTCTTGTACCTGCTCGACACTCCCATGACTTTGGTAATATGAAAAGCAGAAATAATGCCGTCAACTTGGTTCCCTATTGACGCCACTCGCTTATGTACATTAAGGCTATGGCTGTCAAAAACGAAAGTGTTCCTATCCCTCCAAATTCCCCACAAAGTAACACCGAAAATGCAACACCAATTTTCTAAGTGGATGTGCAATCCGTTTCTTAGATTTTGACATACCCAGTCTCGAAGGTTTAGTTTGAAGAAAGACGTCTGATATTGGAGTGGGATAATGCGACGCCAAGTTTGTGTAGCGTGACTACAATCCCTCAAGCAATGCAATATCGAATCCCGGGCCGCGCCACACACCTCGCATATAGCACTTGCTGTAAGGTGCCTGCGGTATCTTTCCTCGTTGGTTAGGAGGCGGTCTTTCATAATCAGCCATAAGAACTGTCTAATCCTCTGCGGCCCGGTCCAGCCCCAAACCTCCATCCATAATTGCTTATCCGCCACCGTCTTCACGACTTCCAAGGTGCCATAGGCGGACTTGGTGGTGAAGCGCCCATCAGAGGACCACCCCCAATACATGGCGTCGTCGTCTAATCTCGCAGCTGGTGGTACAGTCGCTGCAATGCGCAAACAGGTAGCCACAGGTAATAGTGACTGGAAAAGGTCCCAACGCCAAGTTCCCGTATCATTAACAAACCTATCAAGCGTCCAATCGTTATGCTCTTCCAGCACCGGACGGACTGCTGCGTGAAGGAGGACTATCGAGCCTGGGAGCCAACGGTCCTTCAAGAAACGTGCCCGTTTCCCGTTACGAATAGACCAACGAATCCCACTGACTACTTGCTTCCAAACTCTCGCGATTGCTCGAATGACGGTGGAACCGCGTGGGAAGACAAAGTTTCCGTCCATGTTGGGTAGGTGTAAACCATATTTTGCAGTTATAGCTTGAATCCACAGGGCATTCGGAGAGGACATCAAACCCCATCCCAATTTCATCAAAAGGGCCATGTTCATTTTTCTTTGGTCTTTAAACCCAAGACCACCCTCCTCCTTCGGGCGACATAACTCCTCTCATCGTACCAAGTGAATTTTTTTGTGAGATTCCGTGCTTCCCCAAAGAAAACGACGGTATCTTCTGTCAATGTCGGTGCAGACCGAAGACGGAAGCCATGCCGTTTGCATAGAGTAGAAAGGCAGGGTGCTCACCACCGATTGGATCAAAGTAGTCCTACCTGACATCGATGAAGTCGAGTTCTTCCACCCGGCCAATCTCATTTCGGCTTTATGCAAGACATTAGCATGAGTCTCATGTTTGACTCGCGCATGAATGATGGGCATTCCCAAGTACTTGCCCAAGTTTTCGACACGCTCGAAACCCGACAAGGATGCCATGGTCTGTGCCTCGGCTGTGGGAACATTTTTGGAGAAGAAGATTTTGGTTTTGGATGCACTGACTTTTAAGCCAGAAGAATGGCAAAACTCCCTAAGGACTTCATTGATGCATGCAACTTGGTCGCTTGTAGCCTCAGTGAATAAAAGAAGGTCATCCGCAAATAGTAAGGGATATTCACTTTACCGCGTCCCAATGATATCGACTTCCACCTGCCAGCATTGACATAGCGATTAATCATCAGTGCCAAACGTTCCATACATAAAACAAAAAGGTAAGGAGAAATCGGGTCCCCTTGGCGAACCCCATGAGAGGGGGTAAATTCCTCGCTAGGGATTCTATTCCACGATAACTGCATGGTGGCCGAAGTAACACATGTCATTACGCTCTCCACGAAAGTTTGAGGGAAGCCGGCTAAGGCCAGTGTCTCTTTCAAGAAATCCCATCTCAAGTAATCGTAGGCCTTTTCGAGATCCACTTTTATAACCAGAAAGCCTCTCTTCCCCGTTGTGACTCGCATGGAACGGATGAGCTCTTGGGCTATTACGATGTTGTCGGTAATATGACACCCAGGAACGAAACTAACTTGTGCCGGACCTATTAAGAGTGGCATTAGTCCCTTCATCCTGTTGGTAAGCACTTTGGTTATTAACTTGTACACCACGTTCAGTAAGCTAATCGTACGAAACTCTTTTATTGTGCTCGGACAATCGACTTTCGGAATTAACACGATAAGTGTTTTGTTCAGTTCCTGTGGCATACCCTTACCATTCAAGGCACTGCGGACAACAGAGCAGACTGATGCACCCACCGTGTTCTAATTTCGTTGGAAAAATAATGCATGTAACCCATCCAATCCGGGGGCTTTAAGGGAGTGCATTGAGTTCAGGGTCTGTAAGATTTCGTCGTCTGTCACCTCCCGGCATAGGCGCTGCCAGGTAGCGGTCTCCACTGTTGGGAATGCAACTATTGTTTCACAACCGCGATTGGGAGTGGGGCCAGCTGTGTATATCTTACGGAAGAAGTCAATCGCTATTTGTTGTAAGGAGTGCGGGTCGTCAACCATGGTACCGTCTTCGTTCATCATGGACGAGATTTTATTTCGGCGACGACGACGTCTAAGGGTACGGTGGAAGAAAGCGGTGTTCTTATCTCCAAATAGATTCCAATCACGTTAGGTCTTTTGTAGCATTAGCAGCTCTTTCTGTATCAGTACGTCTTCTAGTTCAGAGCTCAACTCACTCTCCAACCTCAATAATCTATCAGTTGCGTAAACCTGAAGGTGACGTTGTACTCCTCCCAGCCGTGCGAGAAGTCGATTTTTCCTTTGGAAAATATTTCCGAAGACTTGAGTATTCCACTCTCGCGCTTCAGATGTAAAGTTGTTCACCACAGAGATATAGTCCATCGAGTTCCAAGCTCGTTTGGTCATGTTCTCAAAATCATCATGCATAAGCCAGGAAGATAGAAATTTAAAAGGTTTCGGTCCTGGACTCATCGTCTCCAATTTTCAACCACATTTTAGGAGCAGGGGGAGGTGGTCAGAGAGGTGTCGTGGGAGATGAGACACAATCGCGGTTCCAAAACCGTCCAACCATATTTCATTTGCGATTACTCGATCAAGCTTTTTCTCGATATTTGGTCCAAACCATGTGAAACGGGTGCCATCCGTCCTGACCTCCAACAAATTATTTTCAAAGAAAAAGTCTGAGAATACAGTGTCAAAAGAACGACCCTGTGCACCTCCTCTTTGTTCAGCCGGGCATAAGGTACAGTTGAAGTCCCCTCCAAGTACCCATGGTGCATTGATGGCGCTTGCTAGAAAATTCAGAGAGTTCCATAGCTCTCTACGGCCTCTATGGTTTGGGCACGCATACACGAAAGTGACCAAAGACTCAAAGGAGTCATTTTTCACAAGCGCATGCACGAACTGCTTATGGCATTTAAGTACTGTTAATTGTATTCCTTCTTTCCACAAGATCCAAATGCCTCCGGAGAAGCCCATAGCCTCAATTCGAAAGGATCGATCATAACCACACTTTTTGACAAAATTATCGGCTTTTTTACCACTCACCCTGGGTTCAAAAATCGCGACAATATTCGGTTTGTACGTAGTCTTGATGAGTGAGAAGGTCCGGCTAAAAGACGGCGAGCCAGCACCTCTAACATTCTAGAACATTAAATTCATTAAAGGAAAACAAAAGGAGGAGGTGCTAATGCTAGCAGGAGTTGAGCGTTGCGGAGTCCTGAGGTGTCTCCGGTACCATGTGAACGTCATGCTCCTCAGGTTGCGAAGCAAGTTTTCGATGGGGTGAAGAAGAACCCTCGTCCATGATAATATCTCCCGGGTCATGATCAATCTGGGGACTCAGTGTCTCCTGGACTTCTATCACGCGTACAGCCGTATGTTGGGATGGATTGAGGCGGGAAGCAGCCTGCACGACACTTGTATTTGGTTGGAAGGCCAAGCCCACTAAGTTCATTTGTGTTTCGTCTGTTGTCTTGTCTTTGGTAGACCTTAGTGAGGTTTTGTGGTGTTCCAAATTGGCTTGTTTACTATGCTCTCTCACTTTGCTTGATTGGCCCACCTTGCTTAAGATGTTTCTTTTTTTGTCGTCTACTGGGGTTAGCACATTAGGCCCTCCAGGCCCAGGCTCTGTGCTATCCGAAAGTCCGTTAAGGTCCAGATTCTCACCTTCCTTAGCCTTACCTCTTCCTTTTTTAAGATCAGAAATAGACCTCCAATTCTCTTTGAACCCCATTGATGTCGCCTTGTTCTGTGCAGAAAAAATAAGCTCCTCTGGATTTCCCTCTCTCACTTCCCCTGACACATCAAATCTCGATCCCACATTGAAGGCCCCCCTCTTTTTGTTTAGGAAGCTTATTCGTGGCTCCCGGATTTCTTCCACCGCCGTATCTCCCCCATTTTTTCGTCTGCATCCAAGGGCCAAAGGATGAGTCTTTATCGAGTTCTGGTGCCACCTTGTCGTGCTGTATTCCGGTATTAGCATCTACCGATTTAGTTTGGTTAATCGGCGTACTAGCTTGCCCATCAGCATTATTGGAAGAAGGTCTCTCCGGACAGACGGTATTCTGATGGCCATAGCGGCCGCACTGATAACAGATATCTGGAAGACTTTTATACTCCACCCTTTGTTGTTTTACTTGAATGGTAAAATGGGCGCACAAAGGCTTGGTCAAGTCGAGAACGACGGCGATTCTAGCATACTTACCCCTCGTTTGCATCGCGGTTTGGTAATCCATTTTGACAACTTTCCCTACGATTTGGCCGATAAAGCGAAAGACTTTCTTATGGTACAGGTGTACCGGCATGCCCGGCAACCTAGTCCAAGCAACGGTAGTGTTTATCCGATCAACTGTCTCATCGAATTGTTCTGTCCACGGTTGGACATGCAAATAATGTTGACTGGTAACCCACGGGCCGTCAGCCAAAGCCTTCCCTGCATCCTCCTTAGTTTTCAACCTCACATAGAAATACCCATTTTCCAGGTCCACCATCGGACAGTCTTGGATAAATGGCCATAGGGTGACTAGCCGCGGGTACAACATCGGCATGCTCATAGTCAATATCACAACCACATTATCCCATGATTTAATAAGAGTTGAAGGATGAAGAGAGTTGTATATCCGGTTCACTTCGGCTGTAGTCAACGATCACATCATTGTCCTCACCTGAATCCTGTACCTCTTTTGTGTCCAAGACTACATGTGGTCGGTTTTTCGTCAGGGTGTCCCGGAAGCTTAATTTGGTTCCAGCCGGTGGGGCGACCAGCGGGGCGGCAGGAGGGGTGTTTGCAGTGAGAGTTGAGGGTAGCTCAATATTCGCGCGGGCCAGAGGTTGATCCAAGGGAGCTCCCGTCCTCTTGAGGGTACGAGGTTTCTTTGAGGATCTCGCATCAGGTAGATGCGGAGAGGTGCCTTTTCTTACTCCGGGAAAGGTTCCTGGTTAGGGTTCGAAGTTCTGTCGTCGGGGTCAAATTGCGTGGGCAGGAAATTGAGAGCATTATTATTCCAATACATTGTACTAGCTAGATTTTTTTTTTCTCTATTTTTCTCGTCTTGAGTGGTCAAAACATGCGTATAAAATCTATTTTGAGATTCATATTCGCTATTAGTCGATCTTCTTTGTCGAGAGAAAGGGAGGGCCGATTTATCTTCTCTAGCATTCAATGGCTTCACAGTACCTTAAATGTTAGTATGTGACATTTAGGTTCGTACTAACATTCAGATTCTAGAAATTGTGCATTAATATATACAAAAATTACTTAGTAAAATAGAAAAGTTTGAACTTATAGAAGGGACCCGAACCGGCCCGCCGGTTTGGTTTGGAACCGGTCCATGGAAAACTGGCCCGTAGTTTTGACCATTTTTTATTATTTTTAATTATCTTTTCTTTTTTAAATGAATCGGCTGGTCTGGAACCGGCGGTTCATCGAACCACCGAACTGGCCCGGAACCGACAGTTTACCGAACCAGCCTGTGCATATGTTCGGGCCGGTTCACGGCAGCCCTACAACCCTTGGCCTAAAATAGGGCCCGAAACTGGTTTTGGTCATATCTATGAAGGACACAACATCAATTTTTAAATAATTGTAGTAAAAATAGTAATAATATAATTATATATTCTTATTCAAAACACTCTCATTGTTAACTCATATTTGAGTCATTAGAAGAACAAATAATTTTTTATAACGGGTAAAAATGACTTTTTATAACTGTTCTGTATTTGTTATAGTTTCAGCTGTCATAGAAAGTACGAGCTTTTTATAACGGGTACAACTCATTATAAACATACTACCGTTTATAATGGTTTAACATTGGACAAAGTTGTAACTCATTTACTTTTCACAAATCAAATATTATTTTTGCATGTTTTGAAAAGAAGAAGTAACCTATTTGCCAGATTCATTGATAGATTGGTTTACCGAATCTTGTATTGACAACGTTTAGATCGCTGATTGTAATTAGTAATATTATAACAAAACGGTCATGTATTTTCTCGGTAACTCAATCTATAGACTATTCTAGCACTGACTCAGATGGAGATGAGGACAAACATGATCTTTAGGATCTTTAAGTTAATTATTTATTCTTTTTATTTATTGTTAGTATTTTAGTCCTAGATTTTTTAGAAAAGTTATTTAATTATTTTAATATATTATTTGGTATGAAAGATATTCAATTATCCTTTATTTGCGAGACATGATTAAGGTTTTTAAGGAGCTCTATTTAAAGACTCATTTACTATATTTGGTTGGTTGATTTTGGATGAAATAAAAATATATACGAGGTTCCTCAATAAATATGGGGTTTCTCTCAAATCTCCTAATCGTACGCTTTTGCTGCTACGTCAGTTGTATCAGCAGACCAGTACGATTCCTACACGATACTGCCCAGACGGAACGATGCAGACGACATGCGTTGGGACGCCAGGGCGAGGCATTGGGACGCTCGAGGATATTCGATTGGTTCTCAATACTTCTCCTCATGGCAAACAAACGAACCGCGCGCCGGATGAAGAACGTTGCGGCTGCGAGGGAATGGACGGTGGTAGCAGTCGGGACACGCACGGGGTGCCCTTCTCCCGATTGCCTTAGTCGCTTGTCGGTGGCGGTGACTTTGACATCACCATTTCCGAGGTAAGTCCTCTTGGTAACATGGGGGCACGGGACGAGGACTAGGTCACCATCGATTGCCGATGAGAGGATTCTTTTCGAGTCGCGATCTCAGAATTCTCCGAGCTCATAGCTGACAAGGGGACGACCGAAAATGAGATTCCACCTCTTTTTGATAATAAGGGGTCGACCGACTATACGGGGCTGTCTATTTTTTATGCCGATGGATCAACCGAGTATGAAGGTCCGCCTCTTTTTTATGACGCGGCGTATACGAGGTCGGTGAGATAGATGGAGTAGTCGAAGGAGGAGATAGGGACGTTGTTGAGACCAAAAAAGCAGCGGCCGATGAAGCTGTTGACGGGAGCACCAAGGGCGAAGAGGAAGCTGACAGGTGTTGAAGAGCTTGCATGAGGATAGGCAACTGCAACCATTGGAGTCTAGTTGAGCAACACAAAAAGCAACTTTCAAATGCAAAGCAAGATTTTTAAGAAAATTTCTCCAATCATATTTACAGTGTACAAGCATGCCTCCCTAAGGACCCAACAACCCTTTGGAATCACGAATATGTCTAGAATCTATTTAAGCCACCACTTGTAGTCGTTAATTGTTTCTGTGGAGATAAAGACCAAGTTTCCTAGGTGCCATGTGTCAGCAAAAAAGGTCAAACTAATATAAACCCTTCAGGATGTGGAGGGGCATTGGCTGGCATGAGGGCAGTGCGTCTGCAAGGAAAAGTTGACAACAAAAACATTAAAGAAGGCTTGTTTTTTGCTCAGGAGTATGCCAAGTTATCGGTCTATAAAATTACTCCGATCGGGACTGTGAAGCAGATGAAGACGAGATTGCATTGGATTAGAGAGAATCCTTTTTGAGAGGGGTAGAATGATGAAGATGAGGACAAGCATGTGATCTTTGGGATCTTTAATTTAATTTATTATTACTTTTATTTATTGTTAGTATTTTAGTCCTAGATTTGTTAGTAAAGTTATTTAATTATTTTAGTTTTTTATTTAGTAGAAAAAATATTTAATTATTCTTTACTTGTTAGACAATATTAGAGCTTTTTAAGAGTTTTATTTAAAGACTACTATTATCTTATATTTCAATTGGTTGAATTTAATTAATAAAGATTTTTGAGAGTTTTTCTCTTGTTTTATTTTTTTGGTTACACTTTCGCTGCATCAAACTATCAAAACAATATTAGATAAAGGAATGAAGTAAAGACATGTGCATAAGGAAAACCTTAAATGCTAGAAATTCATTATTATTAAAAAACAAATTTTTTCTCTCTCTACAAAACCTTCTCTCTCCCCTAAAAACAAAAAACCAGATCTGTCAAATCTTGCTGCCTCCTCTCGGTCGATTAGCGCAGCTCCACCACCGTGGGTACCTGCTCCGGCGCGGTTCGAGGCTCTCGCCCCTATGCGGTCGTCTCTCTTGGCGCAGATGTCGCCCTTCCCGGGTTGCTGCGGCGGTTATTGAGGAGACCCCCCGGTGGAGAGGGCGGGATTGCGGGCATCGCTTGTCTCATCGCGACAGACGGTGTTTTGGCCGGCGCTGGCGCTTCCCTCTGTTGTCTTCTCCGATTCCTGGGCTGGAATGGTGAAAGCTCTCCGCTGGATTGTGGGAGGGAGATGGTTTTGGTGTGGGCTTCCGGGGTGGTTCTGAGGTTGGTCGGTCTGTTACGAGGTAGATCTATGGTACCCTTCATCCTATCGGTGACGGAAGTGTCGAGATCTGCCTCTTGGGCGCATTTTGGGCGTTGGTCAGGCTTGGAGGGGTCGTTTTTCGGCCTTCGTCTCGCGGGGTGAAGTTCCGTTGCTAATTCGTGACCGTAGGGGAGGGCTCTAGTTTATATTTTTTCGTTTTTAGTTTTGGGTATATTTCAGTTAGTTTCTTCTAGTGTTTCTAGTTTGTATTTACCTAGGCCGGTCTTTTGGCACTGATGGAGTTGAATGATTAACCTGGGTGGGTTCGATCGCTTATTGATTGCCATTCGGGGTGGCGGTCAAACAATTTCATTAGTGTTGCCGGAATGGGATTGTCGTGTTGTGTTGTTTTGTTCTTTAGCTTGTAGTAGTTTCTCCCGTTGGGGAGTGTGTTTCTCCCGTATGGAAGCTTTTTCTCCCGTTGGGGAGTTCTTTCTCCCGTAGGGGAGTTCTTTCTCCAGTTGTGGAGTTTGTGTTGTTTTGTTAGTGGGTGCGTTCTAGGCGATCCATTGGATCTGTCCTCCCACTAGATTCAGCTTTTGAGCTGTCTTTTCGGCTTTTGAACTGTTCTAGATGTATCTATGTGTTTTATGATATAAAATTTCTATCGTTTTGACAAAAAAAAAGAAAGTATTCTCGGTTAAATTTTACTTAATCGAGCTAGTTCAGTAATTAAATAATTCTCGTCTGTTTATTTTTATAAATAGATNAAGAAGAAGATTATGCCTATAGTCATAAATTCAATTGATTGCTAATTAAATTCCACATTCACAATTATGAATATAAAGTTGGACAAGGCATGGGAAATACGGCCTTAGCGCCAAAGGGGCGACACAACTTCAAAATGTGGGCGAACCACCAAACACTGTCCACGTGTTTTAGTCATGGTCAAATGGCGGTGCACCTGTAGGGACACGTGTGCAACCCAGACCAGAATAATTATAGAGTGCACTTGAGCGAGAATTCGAGCTTAATGAATTAAATTTGCAATTAACTAAGAAACTTTAAACTTATATTTACTTCTTTTAGTATAAACTAGTGAGTACCCGTGCGATACATGAGAACAATATTAAATTAACAATATTATAAATAGATCTCGAGTTTGAGTCACTGACGGAAGTTGAAACTACTATTGATCCTATTTAAAAAGAGGAAGAAAAAAAATAATTATAAAGTAAAGAGGAGGATAAACAATACTTAATAATTATAAATTAAAGATTCGGGGTCAAACAATGTAAAACTATTTTGTATAAGAAAATATGAAATTTACATTATTTTGTATAAGAGAATATAAAATTTGTATGTTTAATATTAAAAACACCTAAAATATTATATTAGTATATATGTAAAAGTATTCAAAATTTTCTATATTATTTTTGAAAGATGTGAAGTCACCTACAACTTTTCTAAACAATTTTAGAAGGAAAATATATCTAAGAACATTTGAATTTAACATTATGTAAAAAAGATTTTTCTAGACTATTTTGTAAAGAAAACATGTCTACAAATATTTAAATTTAATATGTGTATATGTATATATATATATATGCGTATGTTCTGTATAGTTTTTTAGAGATAATAATTCAACACGTGTATTTGTTTTAGGAAATGAATAACAAACTTAATATCAGTTTTGAATATTGATAAGGTGTATGAAATATCTTCTCACGGATTTTGTTTTTGAATCTTAAAATTATCCAAATATCTTCTCCTTGTAATACTTCAATTTATCGTTAAAAAAATATGTTTAAAAGGCGTGTGAAATGGGATTATTTCGTTACCATAAAAAAATATGTGATAAGGATGCTCGTGTGAAATGGGATTATTTCGTTACCATAAAAAATTATGCGATAAGGAGGCTATTAATAAGACGTGTGAATTGGGTTATTTCATGAGAATTAAATCGGTATAATTAATGAGTTTAAAAGACGTGTGAAAAGGACATAAATGCTGACTTAATAAGCTTAATGAGTTTAAAAGACGCGTGAAAAGGACATAAATGCTGACTTAATAAGCCGTGTGAAATGGACATAAGAGTTACCGATTTTAGAAAGTAATAAATGCAAAACTGACTTTGACCATTAATTAAGTTACTAATTTTAATAAATGTTAATTCTTATTATATAAGTATAGATATAAAAATTTTCTTTGAATATTTTAAATGATTCATAACAAATTACTTAATAGATTCGTGATGTGCCCGAATAAATCAATCTTCAAGTTTTCTGGTTGGATCGCCTTATTTTGAATCACAACCGAATCAAATCGAATCAACTTGACAAACAGTGTATGAAATAGGCACCGTATAGACTCTCTAATGCTCAAGTCCAAAAATGTATACTCAAAATAGCATAATAAGAAGATTTTATCCTCTCAGAAAGAGAAAATAAGCCCAGATCCCTTATTTATAGCAATTAAATGACTTATTCCACAAAAAATGTGGTTTGCTCTATTATCAATTAGAATCGAGGCGTAAATATACACAAATTCACTCGTATTTATCTTAAAAATATTTTATAAATATTCATGGATATTGAAACTAATATCATATGTCTACCCCACAAATGATACTAATACTATACATCAGACTCGCTCATAAAAGTATGTATAATTATTTTTTAATGTACGTATATGTGTTAAATCTTTCATGAAAAGATGATAAACATGTTAGCATTATTTTACATCAAGCTATCTGGACAATGCACTTACGGGTTTTTAACCGTCCGATCCGATCCACAAATACTTGCACTTATGTCTATGTGCATTTGCCCTTCCTTTGAGATTCAACTTATAATCAATAATCAATAATTTTCTTTTTAATGACTTTCAAACCTAATTACCTTTTTCACCTTCAATGACTCTGTGAATTGATCAACGTGATAGCAAAAGGCATGGCTTGGTTTTTAGCAAGCAATGTCGTGTGGCCAGAAATGATGACTCCTTTTTTGATATAGCTTTACTTATTAGGTTTTTATTATCAAACCTCCTTTACAACGTGGGGTCGGCAAATGTTATTTTCAGATTCTAATAATTTTCTTCCACAAAAATGAAATTAATGGTAGTCAAATTAAAGATTGTTGCTACACCTACCGAAATCAATTAAGAGCATGGATCAAGCATGGTGTTGTGACACTATCCATTTCAAAAATTAATCATGTTTTGGAATTATTACTATGTAATTAATCATATACTCCTTTTTTTTTTCTTCCAATTTTTTCTTTTGTCAATTGTAGGAAATTAATAGGATGCGGTTCAAATGAGAACCAAGTTTTAGTGTGAGAACAGTGAGGGAAAAATTCAAAATTAGTCCCACAGATATAGGGGGTGACAATTTTGGTCCCGACGGAATGCACAAAATATGAATAGTCCCACAGCTTTTAAAAAATGATCAAAAGTAGGACTTTTTCGCCGGATTTACTATTTCCGGCCCGGAACGCCACGTGGCGCACACGTGGCTTATTCTTTACACGCTGGCGCACACATGGCGCACACGTGGCTTACTTTTGAATTTTTTCCTAGATAGGAAAAAAATTCAAAACTAGTCCCACAAGTTTAGAGGAGTGACATTTTTTGTCCCGATGGAATGCAGAAAATTCAAAACTAGTCCCACAACTTGTAAAAGAATATGAACACGTCAGATGCCACGTGGCGTTCCGGGCCGGAAATAGTAAATCCGGCGAAAAAGTCCTACTTTTGATCATTTTTTAAAAGTTGTGGGACTATTCATATTTTCTGCATTCCATTGGGACCAAAATTGTTACCCCCCCTATAACTGTGGGACTAGATTTGAAATTTTCCCGAACAGTGAGAACCGGTATTTTTAATTGTGCGTAGTGCTATGATTGATTGTTTTTTGTGCTATTTTTAACCAAGATGAATTTTATTAAAAATAGCAACACAATTTTTGTTAGCATTTATAAAAATGATAGCATCATACACAATTAAAAATACGGTTCTGACTTCTCACGGTTCTCACACCAAAACTAATTTTTATTTGAATCAACTCTTATATATATTTATTTTCATTTTATTAAAAGTGTGAAAGGAAAAAGAAAATCAAAAAGCAAATGAGAATAGGGTAAAGAGGAATGAGAATTAAATTAATATGACAAAATGACTATCTTTTCCCAGCCAAATATTTTATTTTTCAACATATATAGATGCTTACAAACAAATATTTCATACACTAACAAATAATATGAACAAAAGCATATATTTTATAACATAAGAATATATTTTTCTAAAAAGCATGACGAGTCAACCAACTCAACGGCTAATCCATCTCACAAAAGAACTTGTGTAAATTTTTTTTCTTATCTAAAAACCCACATATTAATCTACGACACGAAAGAATAATCTACCGAACACCAAACACTACAAAAAAGTTATATTTCAACGGAAAATCTTATGGTAATATATTTAAATAAAAATTCTAACAGATATTTCAATAGTATAACTTCCGTTGGAATGTGTTTTTCATTGGAATTTTAGGTGGGATTTGATGATTTCAACGGCTTTTTACCGTAGGAATTTCCGTTGGAATTTTTATTTTCACCCCGTTGAAAAATTCTACCGTTGGAATCGTCAAAATCCAACTGAAATTCCAATGGAAAACTCATTCCAACGGAATATTTTTGTTGAAATTTCCATTGGAATCCATTGAAAAATTCCAACGAAAATAATAGCATTGAACATCTATTAGAATTGTTGTTGGAATAATTTTATTAGAATATATTTCTGTTGGAATTACATCTTTTTATTGTAGTGAATCAACAACACCAATAATAATAATAATGTTTGAGTAACTATATAATAAGTTAAACAATCATACTATTACAGATAATATAAAAAGAAAAAATATATAAAAAATTGTGTAAAATAATAAGTATAATTGAAGAAGCGCAACTTGCGGTCAAAACTCTTTAAATAGAGACGCGATGACTGATTTATCCTTTGCAAACACACAAATTATCCCCCTAACAAAAGTTGGATATTTTTTCCCTCTCTATACATACGGACCCTACTTACTCCTTTCTACTTTCCCTTCTCTAAAGACTTATTACAAACCCCATTCTCTATGTCTGAAGAACTCCGTGAATTCTACTACCGCCACCTCTTCCATGACGGCCACCGCCAGACCTCCGCCGCCACCTCCACCGCTGCCCCATTTTCCGGCAGCCTCTTCCCTGCCGCCACCCCACCCCAACCCCAAACGTTCGACCCCAACCCTTACCTTAGTTTCTCCGAGATTCTCCATGGGACTTCGGACCACAACAAGTATATCCTCCCCGAGACCTTCGCCGGAGGCCATAAATCGTCGCCGGAGGCCGCCACCGGAGGCGGCGGCAGTGGCGGCGAACTGCCCGCCACGCCCAACTCCTCCCTGTCGTCATCCTCCGCAGAGGCGGCCGGGGGCTTCGAAGACGAGTCGAGCAAGGGTAAAAAAGTAGGGCATCAAGAGGACATATCAAAGAAAGAGTAAGTTACCGACTGTAAATCAAATATTATCGTGTGAGACAGCCTAACGGTTAGGCAAGTCAATCTGTTTTACTTCTTTCGCAAAAATGTATATTTATGATATGAAATGTCATACTTTTGTTTACAGCCTAATAGTATTTGTAATTTAATATATAACTAGTCATTATTTTTCTATTTATGTTGTTTGATTTTGATCATTTTGGAAAAACAATGAATTATTATTATTAGGGGTAAAGGGAAGACTAAGAGAGGGGAAAAGAAGGAAAAGCAAGAGAGGTTTGCTTTCATGACCAAGAGTGAAGTTGATCATCTTGAAGACGGGTATCGATGGAGAAAATACGGGCAGAAAGCCGTCAAGAACAGCCCTTATCCCAGGTATTGACGATTTTAGATGTGATCGGTTTGATTCTTATGTAACTTTTGAAGAATTGGAATTGTTATTACAAGAATATTCTTGATTTCTAGTTCGTGTATTAGAGCTAGTTCTTTTCGATTTTAAAATCCCGCCCCTAGTATACTATAAACATATAATATTTTTTTTTCCCTTAAATTCCTCGAATTAAAGTGTAAGTTTGATGTTGAGTTTGATAGGAAAAACTTTGGTGTGTGAACACTACTCAATTTTTCCTTAACAATCAAAATCATGTATGTATGCAAGTGGGCTGATTGTTTGACCCAGCAGCGTGTTTCATACTTTAACCCTAGTTTCTAGTTAGTTTTCCGCCCTCTCCTCCACAAGTACAACAAGACGTCAGTCTTTAGTATTAATTGTCATTTGTCATACATTAATAGTGATTTGGATTTTACTATGTATAGTTTGGACATTAGAACAACCCTAGTATGGACACATTTTTTTCCATGACCATAAAATCACAAATCATATATGGGTTTCTTGAATTAGTCAATAGTTGAGACATCGACTTGATGAATATAATTTACGATAAACAAAATCAGACGATGAATTCACGAACGTGCACGGGTACTTTCACTATTTGCTAATCCAACTTCATACATGCATTCATGTATCATACATAGAACTGTTAAATTGTACGAGCCGCTCGTGAGATCGGCTCGACTCGTTTGATAAACGAGTCGAGTTCGAATTCTTTAAAACTCGTTCAGTTAACGAGTCAAACTCGACTTGGCTCAATAAGGTTAGAGTTGTACATTTCGCTTGATTTTGGCTAGTTAAGGCTCGAGCTCGATTCATTAATATTGATAAGCGAGTCGCTCTCGAGTTCGATTATAAGATTAAGTTAACTAGTCAAGTCGAGACAAACTCGTTAAGGGCTCGAACTCGAACAGCATGAGTTCGAGCTCGGCTCGACTCCTTTACACTCCTAATCATACCTAGAAGAGGAAATTAATCAATTGTTGTGAATTTTCGTGTTAATGCAGAAGCTATTACAGATGCACGACACAGAAATGCTTGGTGAAGAAACGCGTGGAGAGATCATTCCAAGACCCCTCGATTGTGGTCACCACCTACGAGGGGAAACACAATCACCATGTCCCCGCGAACCTCCGTGGGCACGTGGCCCGCATGCTTGCCCCATCGATGTTCGCCTCGTCTCTAGAAACTTGCGGCCCAAGCTTTCCGCAGGAACTCTTGCTCCACCAGATGCCCGATTACCTCTACGGTTATAATAACATCAATGGCGGCAGTTCCAACAATTTGTACCATGAACGCACGCCGGCCCCGCATAACCCTCACCAGTTTCAACAGTTTCAAGATTACGGACTCTTGCAGGATATAATTCCTCCCGTGTTCCCCAAGCACGAGCCTTGATTGATCGAAACCCTAGTAATGTGGTTTTTATATGCATGATGATGTTTTTTTCTTTTCTTTCTTTTTTTTTTTTTTTTTTTAAAAAAATTGTGGAGTGGAAGAGGATGGTGTTATCGATTATGAGGCACGGTTATTTTCTACACGACCGTTGCTAGTACTGTCTATCGGCTTCACCATCATCGTTCCTTAGTTATAGCTCCCAATTAATACTTGGATCTTGCATTGTAATGTATCTAATACTAGTGTATCATTGCATTGCAAGTTATAATGAAACTAGATGTTATGTTTTGGCATACAAATTTCAGCTAATTAAAATTTGATGACTTGTTTGATTGCTTCTTTCTTATGGTAGTGTACTTAGTAATGCTTGATATATTTACTATTACTATGATTTATTTTGTGTAAGCAAGCTTTGGAAATAGAATTGCTAAAATACAATAGTCAAATTGAATCAAACATTACTAAATTTGTTTTAGCAAGAAATTTATGCATGAGTTGCTAAAAATATGACCGATCTTACTGCTGTTTTTCGGGAAGCATTGGCTTACTCGTTTGAAGCATGTATCTTAACTGATATTTTAGTCAATACTCCGATTATTGATTTTTATATGATTTCTCTTTTACTATGAGTCTTGCTACATTTTATATTCTCTCATTTATATACTTTATTTTATACAGTTGAATAATCAAAACTTTTAATTATAAACTAAATATAAATTTGTATTATATAATATCAAATGTCAATTATTATCTTGCTTGTAAACGAAAAAATTAAAATAAACATCCTGTTCTCGTATTGTTTATATGGTTAATTGTGGTTTGTAATTTGGAATATGGTAATTAATGTTTTATCTCAGATTCTCCTTTACTCAATGAATGGACAGCCTAAAAAAGGCTTCTATGTTTTTATTCCATATTATCCCTAATTCGGCTCTGGTCTTGATCCGATTGTGTTCAAACTTTGTGTTTGTTTCGTTGTTTAATGAGTATTTCTATTTTTATTGTTAATTAGTGAAAGAAAAAAGAAAAAAAGAAAAAAAAAACACCGCAATATACATCTTGGTTGGTTATTCTTTTGTATGGTTATATATAACTTTCAAGTTACTGATTATTGATTAATAAATAAATATTCCAACAATTGGTTGAACTTCTATGGATGTTCTTCTTTTGCTGCCACAGATATCCTATCGAATTTTTGAGACCACTAACACATTCAATTCAGCTTTTATCCCCCCACAAAGAGAGACATCCGGAAAGTTCTTCACAGTTTCATTGCTGGAGAGGAGTCATTATCTCAGGTCTTTTTACAATGGAATAGAGTAAATTGTAATTTTTAATCATCTATGTTTTTACTATGTTAACTTTTTTGTCCCTTTGAATTGCTTTTTATTTTTTATTTTTTTTATTTTAACCTCTTATGTTTTAAAAAACACTAGTAAAGTGCACGTGCGATGCACGTGGTATCGAATGATTTTTGCTGAATAAGTTTATAAATAAATTAATTTATTTAATAAACATATCATTGCAGGAATCAAATAAAATATAGAATAAACGAATTCATATGTGATTTTTTTTTATTTAGAATTAGCGTAATGATGTCCTAATATAAAAAGAGTGAAATAACGTTTTACAACCTTCAACTAAAATATATAAAAAACAAATTCTTAATACAAAAACCACTAAAATTTTCTTTCATCTTTCTTATAAGAAATATTCATACTCGCTGAAGTCTAATACATCAATACTATTGCAAAATTTCTCTTAATTCATTTGACAAAACGTTAATTTTATTCAAACACTTAAGAAACATTCTGACCCAGCATATAGTCAAACTTCATGATCGTATAATCTTTATAATAAGGTACTTCTACTAACAATGCATAAATATCTCTATAAAATAACTAACTATGTCATTGAAATTGCTGGTATTTTTTTATCATTGTATAAACTACTACATTCCTCTGTCTCTAGACATATTGGTGCCTACCCCATTGATGCATCGCCCCACGAGGTGGGAATGAATTTTATTTCCAAATAAAAGTTGACTTTCTAAAATTTTGGTTACATGTTTCCAAAATTTTGGTTACATGTACTTCTCCCGAGGTACTAAATTATTTTTTGAAATCATCATACATTACTTGAAAGTACCT
This sequence comes from Striga asiatica, assembly GCA_008636005.1. Taxonomy (NCBI): domain Eukaryota; kingdom Viridiplantae; phylum Streptophyta; class Magnoliopsida; order Lamiales; family Orobanchaceae; genus Striga; species Striga asiatica. The sequence goes on from BKCP01008404.1 coordinate 86,987, forward strand.
CTAAAATAATTGCACATATGTTCAAGTACAATATACCGATGAGATTATAAATATTTCTATAAAAAGTGACAGCTTCATTCGAACATTCAAAATTGTTTTGATACTCCGACATTGTTGTTTATTTGGAATATAGACGAACAATATAATCTATTATTTGAAAATTATTGACCATCATGGTTGTTGCAATGATTTTAGAATTGTTTATCATAATATCTTTCACATTCGTTTAAATATGCAATATTTGTGTGCCTAATAACTTCTTTAATGCTTTTATTGTCCAACATTATTCATCATACAAAATGATTATAAAATTCAAGATAAAGATCAGTTATTTAGTCTCCAACAATAACAAAACAAAACAATCAAAACAATGAGAAAATATTGAGAAGCATATCATTTGTTAAAATATTTGATAGGAGAAGAGTTAGAATTCTATTATATTATGATATCCTTAGTCATTTGCAAAGTTTATTATTATGGAGTCATGATTAAAATATACATTATGTATTACAAATTTTTGGACTTTTTAATTATTTAAAATTAAAAATAAATAATATAGGATCATTATTTATGAAAACCAATTTCTTACAGAGTCCCTGTATTTAAACGCTAGCAATAAAAAAGTAGTAGTTCTCAAAGACTTTTTGTTCGTAAATATTGGTATTCATACTTCTCTAAGAAAATTCACACGTATTCTTTTTCTCATTGTGTTACTATTATATTATTTGTTTCTTATTCTATAGATAAATAATATTTTATTTGCTAAATAATTAAAGCACATTTATATGTATTGCGTTATTTTTTGTATGTGTTTTATATAATGATGTTTTCAAATTATCTTTTTTATTAGGCTGCAACTACTATAATCACATAAGATATAATGTAAATTTAATATATTTGATAAAATTGTACTTTTTATACGAATTATTAGATTAAAAAGTTTACAATTTTTTCCAATGTCTGATAAAATATTAGGTAACTAAGTCATTTTCATAATCACTGAATACATATATGGTACCACCATTATAGGGTTCTTTTTCACGCAGTAATTGAATAATAGTTTAACGTCCAACTCATTTATTTGTCTGTTTAATTCACATAGCTAATGTTATCTCATTTTCCTTCTCTAGCCTAGTCTTTTCCTTCTTTTATCTATGATTTCACTTCGCTTCGCTTCGTTTGTACCTAAGGTGCATTCGCCATAGTTTCAGCATTACGGCAAACCAATGTCAAAGATATATCGGGAATGGACGCTCTAGCTAAAATGTGGGAATAGTTGTAAGTTTACCTCCATTTTTTATTTTATTTTATTTGTAATATGAATTGTTTCAAATCTATGTAAGAAAAATATACCACAAGTTTATCTTATGTTATTCTATACTTAATAAAATTGATTTAACTTGAATAAATAAATTAATATATACTATAATTTTAGGTCAATTTATTATTTTAATATTATTACTAATATATATATATATATATATCGATATAAATAATTATATTATTTTTATTTTATTAGCAATATATTGGTCAACTCAAACATTATTGAAAAGAAATGATGTGATATATTACATATAAAAAGAGTAACAAATAAAAAAAATGAAGTATTTCAAAATTAAAAAATTTAATGAGAGAAAGTAATTAAATTTTTAACTAAAAAATTTTAAAATTAACATACCCAATTTTAAAAAAATGTATACCTAAAAGTTCTAGTTAAAATATATGTGTATCTTAAGTATGTTTTATATTTCTCATTAGCCAGCTCCAATTGATATTGTACATTAAGTAATTTTATCAGTATTTTTACTCTTTGATTTAATGAGAGCTATAAGTTTTCTCATCATT